>CAWUFW010017510.1:0-258485 GCA_963921515.1 Calotriton arnoldi | reverse complement strand
CCCTAAGTCTCCTGATAAAAATGGTACCTCACTTGTGTGGGTAGCCCTAGTGCCTGCGACAGGAAACGGCGCAAAACGCAACGTGGTCACACCTCAATTTCGCAGTGAAAAATGACCCTTTTTTGGCAAAGTGCCTAGCTGTAGTTTTTGAACCCTAGCTCTGCCGGCACCTAGGGAAACCTAGCAAACCTATACATTTTTGAAAACTAGACACCCAGGGGAATCCAGGATGGGGTGACTTGACTGCCTCCCACCAGGTTCTGTTACCCAGAATCCCTTGCAAACATAAAAAATTGTCCAAAAAACCACATTTTCCCCACATTTCTGTGGTGGAAAGTTCTGGAATCTGCGTGGATCCACAAATTTCCACCCACCCGCGTTCCCCAAAGTCTTACGAGAAAAATGGTACCTCACTTGTGTGGGTCGGCCTAGTGCCTGCGACAGGAAACGGCGCAAAGCGCAACGTGGTCACACCTCAATTTCGCAGTGAAAAATGACCCTTTTTGGCAAAGTGCCTAGCTGTAGTTTTTGAACCCTAGCTCTGCCGGCACCTAGGGAAACCTAGCAAACCTATACATTTTTGAAAACTAGACACCCAGGGGAATCCAGGATGGGGTGACTTGACTGCCTCCCACCAGGTTCTGTTACCCAGAATCCCTTGCAAACATAAAAAATTGTCCAAAAAACCACATTTTCCCCACATTTCTGTGGTGGAAAGTTCTGGAATCTGCGTGGATCCACAAATTTCCAACCACCCGCGTTCCCCAAAGTCTTACGAGAAAATGGTACCTCACTTGTGTGGGTCGGCCTAGTGCCTGCGACAGGAAACGGCGCAAAACGCAACGTGGTCACACCTCAATTTCGCAGTGAAAAATGACCCTTTTTTGGCAAAGTGCCTAGCTGTAGGTTTTGAACCCTAGCTCTGCCGGCACCTAGGGAAACCTAGCAAACCTATACATTTTTGAAAACTAGACACCCAGGGAATCCAGGATGGGGTGACTTGACTGCCTCCCACCAGGTTCTGTTACCCAGAATCCCTTGCAAACATAAAAAATTGTCCAAAAACCACATTTTCCCCACATTTCTGTGGTGGAAAGTTCTGGAATCTGCGTGGATCCACAAATTTCCACCCACCCCGCGTTCCCCAAAGTCTTACGAGAAAAATGGTACCTCACTTGTGTGGGTCGGCCTAGTGCCTGCGACAGGAAACGGCGCAAAACGCAACGTGGTCACACCTCAATTTCGCAGTGAAAAATGACCCTTTTTTGGCAAAGTGCCTAGCTGTAGTTTTTGAACCCTAGCTCTGCCGGCACCAAGGGAAACCTAGCAAACCTATACATTTTTGAAAACTAGACACCCAGGGAATCCAGGATGGGGTGACTTGACGGCCTCCCACCAGGTTCTGTTACCCAGAATCCCTTGCAAACATAAAAAATTGTCCAAAAAAACAAATTTTCCCCACATTTCTGTGGTGGAAAGTTCTGGAATCTGCGTGGATCCACAAATTTCCACCCACCCGCGTTCCCCAAAGTCTTACGAGAAAAATGGTACCTCACTTGTGTGGGTCGGCCTAGTGCCTGCGACAGGAAACGGCGCAAAACGCAACGTGGTCACACCTCAATTTCGCAGTGAAAAATGACCCTTTTTTGGCAAAGTGCCTAGCTGTAGTTTTTGAACCCTACCTCTGCCGGCACCTAGGGAAACCTAGCAAACCTATACATTTTTGAAAACTAGACACCCAGGGGAATCCAGGATGGGGTGACTTGACTGCCTCCCACCAGGTTCTGTTACCCAGAATCCCTTGCAAACATAAAAAATTGTCCAAAAAACACATTTTCCCCACATTTCTGTGGTGGAAAGTTCTGGAATCTGCGTGGATCCACAAATTTCCACCCACCCCGCGTTCCCCAAAGTCTTACGAGAAAAATGGTACCTCACTTGTGTGGGTCGGCCTAGTGCCTGCGACAGGAAACGGCGCAAAACGCAACGTGGTCACACCTCAATTTCGCAGTGAAAAATGACCATTTTTTGGCAAAGTGCCTAGCTGTAGTTTTGAACCCTAGCTCTGCCGGCACCTAGGAAACCTAGCCAACCTATACATTTTTGAAAACTAGACACCCAGGGGAATCCAGGATGGGATGACTTGACTGCCTCCCACCAGGTTCTGTTACCCAGAATCCCTTGCAAACATAAAAAATTGTCCAAAAAACACATTTTCCCCACATTTCTTTGGTGGAAAGTTCTGGAATCTGCGTGGATCCACAAATTTCCACCCACCCCGCGTTCCCCAAAGTCTTATGAGAAAAATGGTACCTCACTTGTGTGGGTCGGCCTAGTGCCTGCGACAGGAAACGGCGCAAAACGCAAGCGTGGTCACACCTCAATTTCGCAGTGAAAAATGACCCTTTTTGGCAAAGTGCCTAGCTGTAGTTTGTGAACCCTAGCTCTGCCGGCACCTAGGGAAACCTAGCAAACACACACATTTCTGAAAAGTAGACACCCGGGGGCTTCAGGGAGGTATGGCTTGCGTGGATCCCCAACGTTTCCTTACCCAGAATCCCTGCAAACCTCAATTTTAGCAGAAAAAATCACTTTTTCACACATTTGTGTGTGGGAAAGTGTGGCATCACTGGCCTCACACAAATTTCCTACCACCCAGCGTTCCCCAGGTCTCCCGATAAAAATGGTGCCTCACTTGTGTGGGAGGCCCAAGTACCCGCGACAGGCAAGGGCCCACAACGTAGTGAGGCGACCTCAAATTTGCCTATCTCAAAACCACCTGGTTTTGCAAGGGAAGTCACCTGGGTTTTTGGCCCCGTGCTCGGCGGCCATCTAGGAAACCTACCAAACCCACACATTTCTGAAAAGTAGACACCCGGGGGCTTCCAGGGAGGTATGGCTTGCATGGATCCCCCAACGTTTCCTTACCCAGAATCCCTTGCAAACCTCAATTTTAGCTGAAAAAATCACTTTTTCACACATTTGTGTGTGGGAAAGTGTGGCATCACTGGCCTCACACAAATTTCCTACCACCCAGCGTTCCCCCAGGTCTCCCGATAAAAATGGTGCCTCACTTGTGTGGGAGGCCCAAGTACCCGCGACAGGCAAGGGCCCACAACGTAGTGAGGCGACCTCAAAATGGCCTTTCACAAAACCACCTGGTTTTGCAAGGAGTCACCTGGGTTTTTGGCCCTGTGCTCGGCGGCCATCTAGGGAAACCTACCAAACCCACACATTTCTGAAAAGTAGACACCCGGAGGCTTCCAGGGAGGTATGGCTTGCGTGGATCCCCCAACGTTTCCTTACCCAGAATCCCTTGCAAACCTCAATTTTAGCTGAAAAAATCACTTTTTCACACATTTGTGTGTGGGAAAGTGTGGCATCACTGGCCTCACACAAATTTCCTACCACCCAGCGTTCCCCAGGTCTCCCGATAAAAATGGTGCCTCACTTGTGTGGGAGGCCCAAGTACCCGCGACAGGCAAGGGCCCATAGCGTAGTGGGCGACCTCAAAATGGCCTTTCACAAAACCACCTGGTTTTGCAGGGAGTCACCTGGGTTTTGGCCCGTGCTCGGCGGCCATCTAGGGAAACTTACCAAACCCACACATTTCTGAAAAGTAGACACCCGGGGGCTTCCAGGGAGGTATGGCTTGCGTGGATCCCCCAACGTTTCCTTACCCAGAATCCCTTGCAAACCTCAATTTTAGCTGAAAAAATCACTTTTTTCACACATTTTTGTGTGGGAAAGTGTGGCATCACTGGCCTCACACAAATTTCCTACCACCCAGCGTTCCCCCAGGTCTCCCGATAAAAATGGTGCCTCACTTGTGTGGGAGGCCCAAGTACCCGCGACAGGCAAGGACACAAAACGTTTTGAGGCAACATCAACATTGCCTATCAAAAAATGTTTTGGGCCCTTGCCTGTCGCGGGTACTTAGGCCTCCCACACAGTGAGGCACCATTTTTATCGGGAGACCTGGAGGAACGCTGGGTGGTAGGAAATTTGTGTGAGGCCAGTGATGCCACTTTCCCACACAAAAATGTGTGAAAAGTGATTTTTCAGCTAAAAGTGAGGTTTGCAGAGGATTCTGGGTAAGAAACGTTGGGGATCCACGCAAGCCATACCTCCTGGAAGCCCGGTGTCTACTTTTCAGAAATGTGTGGGCTGGTATGTTTCCCTAGATGGCCGCCGAGCACAGGGCCAAACCCAGGTGACCCCCTGCAAAACCAGGTGGTTTGTGAAGGCCATTTTGAGGTCGCCTCACTACGTTGTGGGCCCTTGCCTGTCGCGTACTTGGGCCTCCCACACAAGTGAGGCACCATTTCTATCGGGAACCTGGGGAACACTGGGTGGTAGGAAATTTGTGTGAGGCCAGTGATGCCACTTTCCACACAAAATGTGTGAAAAAGTGATTTGTTCAGCTAAAGTGAGGTTTGCAGGGATTCTGGGTGGAAACGTTGGGGATCCACGCAAGCCATACCTCCCTGGAAGCCCCAGGTGTCTACTTTTCAGAAATGTGTGGTTTGGTAGGTTTCCCTAGATGGCCGCCGAGCACTGGGCCAAAACCCAGGTGACCCCTTGCAAAACCAGGTGGTTTGTGAGAGGCCATTTTGAGGTCGCCTCAATACGTTGTGGACCACTGCCTGTCGCGTGACTTGGGCCTCCCACACAAGTGAGGCACCATTTTGATCGGGAGACCTGGGGAACGCTGGGTGGTAGGAAATTTGTGTGAGGCCAGTGATGCCACACTTCCCACACAAAAATGTGTGAAAAAGTGATTTTTTCAGCTAAAAGTGAGGTTTGCAGGGATTCTGGGTAAGAAACGTTGGGAGATCCACGCAAGCCATGCCTCCCTGGAAGCTGTCTACGTTTCAGAAATGTGTGGGTTTGGTAGGTTTCCTAGATGGCCGCCGAGCACAGGCCAAAACCCAGGTGACCCCTTGCAAAACCAGGTGGTTTTGTGAAGGCCATTTTGAGGTCGCCTCACTACGTTGTGGGCCCTTGCCTGTCGCGAGTACTGGGCCTCCCACACAAGTGAGGCACCATTTTTATCGGGAGACCTGGGGAACGCTGGGTGGTAGGAAATTTGTGTGAGGCCAGTGATGCCACACTTTCCACACAAAATGTGTGAAAAAGTGATTTTTCAGCTAAAAGTGAGGTTAGCAGAGGATTCTGAGTAAGAAGCGTTGGGGTTCCACACAAGCCATACCTCCCTGAAGCCCCAGGTGTCTACTGTTCAGAAATGTGTGGGTTTGGTAGGTTTCCCTAGATGGCCGCCGAGCACTGGGCCAAAACCCAGGTGACCCCCTTGCAAAACCAGGTGGTTTGTGAAAGGCCATTTTGAGGTCGCCTCAATACGTTGTGGGCCCTTGCCTGTCGCGGGTACTTGGGCCTCCCACACAACTGAGGCACCATTTTTATCGGGAGACCTGGGGGAACGCTGGGTGGTAGGAAATTTGTGTGAGGCCAGTGATGCCACACTTTCCCACACAAAAATGTGTGAAAAAAGTGATTTTTTCAGCTAAAAGTGAGGTTTGCAGGGGATTCTGGGTAAGGAAACGTTGGGGGATCCACACAAGCCATACCTCCCTGGAAGCCCCGGGTGTCTACTTTTCAGAAATGTGTGGGTTTGGTAGGTTTCCCTATGTGGCCGCCGAGCCCCGGGCCAAAAACCCAGGTGACCCCCTTGCAAAACCAGGTCATAATGAGATAATGTGTTGTTTATTTCTGCAGCGTGAACATTTTGGCACAATATTGCAAGGAAAATGTGACAGACATTTTGAGGTTTGCAGGACATTGTGGGTACCATAACTTGTTGGGATCCACAAGAGAGATATCACCATGTACTCCCATGGGTGTTTCGTTTACGACAATATCTACAGTTGGTAGGTTATTCTTAGACGGAATGTACACCTTGGCAGACAGACTAAAAAGACAAAGATTACTGCACAGCCATCTATTCCTCAAGCACACACACATACTGGTTGGATTTGGCACGAGGGCAAGTGATGGTTCAGTATATACAATTTTATTAACAAGAGATTTCACAAAAATGAAATGCACTGTCAATTATTGAAAGGACAAAAAACGGAACCAGTGACTCGCAGCTCGTGAGCTGTAAAGCCACGTCAAGGCCCCAACCGCTTTACAGGCCATTCACACACCTTTCATACGTGATACACACAAGACCATTCACACCCCCAGGCACGAAACAAACACATTACAACATTCACAAAAGGGACAAGGTACACCCTGCTTGAGAAAGACAAAAAAATATATTACTGCACAGCCATCTAATCCTCAAGCACACACACACATACTGGTTGGATTTGGCACGAGGGTGAGTGATGGTTCAGTATATACAATTGTATTAACAAGTGATTTCACAAAAATGAAATGCACTGTTAATAATTGAAAGGACGAGAAACTGAACCATTGACTCACAGCTCGTGAGCTGTAAAGCCACGACAAGGCACCAACCTCTTTACAGGCCATTCATACACCTTTCATACGTGTGATAAATACAAAACCATTCACACCACCAGCCGCGGGCCCATCACATTACAACACTCACACCAGCAGACAGCGCCATTCAAGGGCCCATCACTTTCACACGCCCACATTCCTAACACAGCAACCACACAAGCTGATGGATTGCGTGGAGTGTCGCTCGGCTAGCAGTGTGTGTAGTGACCAGCAGCAAGTCACTACTCACACACTGCCAGCCGAGCGCCACTCCACGCACACACTCAGCCAAGCACCAGCCTACACACACCACCATCACATTTAGGATTTTTTTATACAAAAAAGAAAACACAAACAAATTGCAAATAGATACAAATCTACTAACACAAAATCAGAAACATTGCACTAATGCCAACCTTGAAACAGAACAACAATTCTTAAACATTACAGACCAGGCAGTTCACTTTACCACTCATGGTTGCTCCCAATAATTCTTTTGCTTGTGGTACGCTCTATAACAAGCAGGCACACACAGCCCAGGGTTAGAAGGACACTCAGGGCAGTACATACGAGTCTCCTTCCGCATACCTCTTCGCCAACAGACTCTACATCTCCTAGTGGGAAAGTCTTTTGAGAGTGTAGGAGGAATGTGATCAGGAAAGTGGCGATCTTTCAATCGAGCCACATCCTCCACCACTCCAACTCTAGGAACACTTGCCTGTTCCACAACAACAAGGCTGCCTATGACAGACTCCTGAAACTGAACAAAAGTCAACTTTGACGCAGGAGAACACTCCTTGAACACAACAAAAGCATTGAAAGTTGCTAAATTGAAGAGATGGATGGCCAACTTCTTATACCAAATGTAAGACTTACGAATAGCAGTGTAAGGTTCCAACCTCTGATCTACTCTATCAACACCACCCATGTGCTTATTGTAGTCTAAAATGCACACAGGTTTGCGCACTTCAGCAATCTGACCCCAAACAGCCACAGGTGAAGTACTCTCATCATGGATGGTAGTCAGCATGTACACATCCCTTCTGTCCACAAATTACACAGCTAGCAGTTCCTCACTACGCAAGGCACTGCACTGTCCCCTCTGAAGTTTTTGCAAACAAGCTCTTTTGGATAACCTTTACGGTTAGAGCGGATTGTGCCACAAGCAAAAGTGTCCACTTTGAACAATTCCTTAAACAATTGCACAGCAGTGTAGAAGTTATCAAGGTACAAATGGTGGCCTCTGTTAAACAGTCCTCTAGCAAGTTCCCACACAATTTTCTCTGAAACTCCTACTAAAGTGGACGGACAACCAGGGGGGTCAATAGTGGAATCCCTACCAGTGTACACACGCAAATTAAAAACATATCCTGTCCTACTCTCAGACAACATATACAGCTTAATTCCATAGCGTGCCCTCTTGCTAGGAATGTACTGCCTAAAAACCAAACAGCCCTTGAACAGCACCAAAGACTCATCAATAGATATTTCTTTCCCTGGAGTATAGATCTCTGAAAATCGATCTACAAAGTGATCAAGAACAGGCCGAATCTTAAAAAGACGGTCACATTCAGGGTGATCTCGTGGCAACGCCAAACCATTATCAACAAAATGCAGCATCCGAAGCAAAAGTAAATACCGATCACGAGACATAACTGCAGGAAATATGGCCGTTGCCATCAAGGGACTGGTAGACCAATATGAACCCATGGACGGCTTCCTTATCAAACCCATCAAAAAAGTCAAACCCAAAAACTTCTTCATCTCTTCCAGATTTGTGGGACTCCACCGGGTAGCTCTAGAATGGGGCCTAAGTCTGGCACTGTTGTCCCTCAAAAACTGTTCAGCATACAAATTAGTCTGCTCAACAATCTCACCCAAAAATACATCATCCATAAACAACTGAAAATACTGTATAGGCAAATAATGTTCACAATCCACTCTACACCCTGCATAACCACTAAAGGCAGGCAACACAGGCTGCACCATGTTTGGATCAACCCAGAGTCCAGCACTTCCAGTAGGAAGCCTAGCAGCCCCAGGCTGCAATCCAGATGCCTCTTGCACCATCGGCACAGTAGTATCCTCCTCTAAATCAGGCACTTCATCTGCACTGAGAGTACCTTCATCATCCGATGATTCCATGTGGAGAGAAAACTCACTGCCTGAATCTTCCCCTCCCTCCTCTCCCTCAGACGCACTGTCAGTCTCATAATCCTGCTCAGAGGAAGATTCAAGAAGCAAACCAACCACCTGCTGAGCAGTAATTCTACGGCTAGCCATAATGCTTACTAATAAAGGTTACTTGTCAAACAAGTCAACAACAACAAACCCTTTGTAAAAAAAAGAAATAAACAAAATGTAGCTTTATCACAAAGACCTATATACTCCAACACTATACCACTCACGTGACAGAAGCAGCTAGACTCACCACCACCTACTCTGCACAGACACAGTAAGGATCAACAATATCCCACTAAAAAGAAGAAGAAAAAAATTACACATAAGACAATGCAAAACATCGCAAAGAATTTCATGCTCTGAACACTAACAAATATGCTGGCTCCACTTACAAAAAAAATTCATTCATGCATGACAATAATACTCATTTGGAGTACACACAACAAAAATATTTTTCTTACCAAATAAATGCAATTACGCAAAACTGCAGAACCACAACTGCCGAAACCGCAAACAGGAATCAAAAGCTTTACACTAGAATAAAAAGGAGGAAAAAAAACATTACAATCACATATGCAAATAATGCACCAGTCCACACACAATCCACCAGCCAAGCTAAGGGGTAGGTGGGCCTAACAGTATAAATAAAATATTCACACCCGTAAAAGGGAGCAACCCTTGCCCTTTTGGCCACTCCCCAACACAAAAATTAAAAAAAACCCTGGTGCCTAGTGGGCATTCCTGCTGCACGATCACATGATCGTGCAGCAGGAATGCACAAAGAGGCATCGGGGAAAGGAAAACCCTTTCCTTTCCCTCGATGCCTCTTTTGATACAAACCCCCCTCCCCGAGCCAAACCTCACCTGATTTCCCCGACGCGCTGGAAGCAAATGGCTTCCAGCGCGTCGGCAGAAAGGAAACCCTCAATGATGTCAGCGCACCTCGCGCGCTGACGTCATTGATGGGGCGAGGGGAGGCAGGGAAGCCCTTCCCCTGCCTCCCCAAAAAAAACCTAACGATCAGATTCCCACGGGGGAGCGCCAGCGCTTCCCCGTGGGTGGTGCTTATGACGAGCTGGACTCGTCACGAGCACTGTGTGCCATGACGAGTCCAGCTCGTCATAAGCACCGAAGGGGATAAAGGGTCAGAGCAGGATCTCAGCGGCAGACGAGGAGAAGGAACCTCCTGGTCACAGGAACTACACGAGCATTGCGCTCGAGAAATTCAAGGATGCAAAGACCTCCATCAAGGATTACAGCTAACTTTTCAGGGTGTAAATGGAGAGAAGGCACATCTGCCCTGCATATTTATCCACGAAGATGCCACCGATTTGTGCAATACCTCTACTCAACTGGAGTACTTTCTACTGGCTAATCAGTAAGTGCTACCTCGTTGGGTAAATGTATAGTGCCTTTCCTACACTACAGCTGCGTAAAGGACCAGAAGAATTGTCTCCAGTGACCTGTGTGTCTGTAACTTTGCCACCGCGCCGAAAGTGCCGGGGTCCTTTGAGTAAGCTGTCCATCATAGTGGGGAAAGGGCGGGCATACGTTGCATACCGCTAGTGTATGTGTGGCGGGGCCAAACGAGCGGGGCTTCTAGGCCCGTTCACATGCCTCTTGTTTATAAAGGGTCAGAGCAGGATCTCAGCGGCAGACGAGGAGAAGGAACCTCCTGGTCACAGGAACTACACGAGCATTGCGCTCGAGAAATTCAAGGATGCAAAGACCTCCATCAAGGATTACAGCTAACTTTTCAGGGTGTAAATGGAGAGAAGGCACATCTCCACGCTCACGAATTCTACACGAGAATTGCGCTCGAGAAAATGAAGGATGCAAAGACCTCCATCAAGGATTACAGCTAACTTTTCAGGGTGTAAATGGAGAGAAGGCACATCTGCCCTGCATATTTATCCACGAAGATGCCACCGTTTTGTGCAATACCTCTACTCAACTGGAGTACTTTCTACTGGCTAATCAGTAAGTGCTACCTCGTTGGGTAAATGTATAGTGCCTTTCCTACACTACAGCTGCGTAAAGGACCAGAAGAATTGTCTCCAGTGACCTGTGTGTCTGTAACTTTGCCACCGCGCCGAAAGCGCCGGGGTCCTTTGAGTAAGCTGTCCATCATAGTGGGGAAAGGGCGGGCATACGTTGCATACCGCTAGTGTATGTGTGGCGGGGCCAAACGAGCGGGGCTTCTAGGCCCGTTCACATGCCTCTTGTTTATAAAGGGTCAGAGCAGGATCTCAGCGGCAGACGAGGAGAAGGAACCTCCTGGTCACAGGAACTACACGAGCATTGCGCTCGAGAAATTCAAGGATGCAAAGACCTCCATCAAGGATTACAGCTAACTTTTCAGGGTGTAAATGGAGAGAAGGCACATCTCCACGCTCACGAATTCTACACGAGAATTGCGCTCGAGAAAATGAAGGATGCAAAGACCTCCATCAAGGATTACAGCTAACTTTTCACGTTGGAAATGGAGAGAAGGCACATCTGCCCTGCATATTTATCCACGAAGATGGCACCGTTTTGTGCAATACCTCTACTCAACTGGAGTACTTTCTACTGGCTAATCAGTAAGTGCTACCTCGTTGGGTAAATGTATAGTGCCTTTCCTACACTACAGCTGCGTAAAGGACCAGAAGAATTGTCTCCAGTGACCTGTGTGTCTGTAACTTTGCCACCGCGCCGAAAGCGCCGGGGTCCTTTGAGTAAGCTGTCCATCATAGTGGGGAAAGGGCGGGCATACGTTGCATACCGCTAGTGTATGTGTGGCGGGGCCAAACGAGCGGGGCTTCTAGGCCCGTTCACATGCCTCTTGTTTATAAAGGGTCAGAGCAGGATCTCAGCGGCAGACGAGGAGAAGGAACCTCATGGTCACAGGAACTACACGAGCATTGCGCTCGAGAAATTCAAGGATGCAAAGACCTCCATCAAGGATTACAGCTAACTTTTCAGGGTGTAAATGGAGAGAAGGCACATCTCCACGCTCACGAATTCTACACGAGAATTGCGCTCGAGAAAATGAAGGATGCAAAGACCTCCATCAAGGATTACAGCTAACTTTTCACGTTGGAAATGGAGAGAAGGCACATCTGCCCTGCATATTTATCCACGAAGATGCCACCGTTTTGTGCAATACCTCTACTCAACTGGAGTACTTTCTACTGGCTAATCAGTAAGTGCTACCTCGTTGGGTAAATGTATAGTGCCTTTCCTACACTACAGCTGCGTAAAGGACCAGAACAATTGTCTCCAGTGACCTGTGTGTCTGTAACTTTGCCACCGCGCCGAAAGCACCGGGATCCTTTGAGTAAGCTGTCCATCATAGTGGGGAAAGGGCGGGCATACGTTGCATACCGCTAGTGTATGTGTGGCGGGGCCAAACGAGCGGGGCTTCTAGGCCCGTTCACATGCCTCTTGTTTATAAAGGGTCAGAGCAGGATCGCAGCGGCAGACGAGGAGAAGGAACCTCCTGGTCACAGGAACTACACGAGCATTGCGCTCGAGAAATTCAAGGATGCAAAGACCTCCATCAAGTATTACAGCTAACTTTTCAGGGTGTAAATGGAGAGAAGGCACATCTCCACGCTCACGAATTGCGCCCTCCCTCCCTCGTGGGCATTCCTGCTGCACGATCACATGATCGTGCAGCAGGAATGCACAAAGAGGCATCGGGGAAAGGAAAACCCTTTCCTTTCCCTCGATGTCTCTTTAGAATCAAACCCCCTCCCCGAGCCAAAACTCACCTTATTTCCCCGACGCGCTGGAAGCAAATGGCTTCCAGCGCGTTGGAAGAAAGGAAACCCTCAATGATGTCAGCGCGCCTCGCGCGCTGGCGTCATTGATGGGAGGGCGGGGGCGGGGGGAGGCAGGGAAGTCCTTCCCCTGCCTTCCCCCAAAAAACCCGACGATCGGATTCCCACGGGGAGCGCCAGCGCTTCCCCGTGGGTGAGTCTTATGACGAGCTGGACTCGTCATGAGCACACGAGCACTGTGTGCCATGACGAGTCCAGCTCGTCATAAGCACCGAAGGGGTTAATTGCTTTGGGTAACATTGGTTCTTTTAAGCAGTTGTCTCCAAAGTTGACCAATATCGTCCGAGGAAATTTTGAGGTTGAAGGCACACAATGGGCTCTCATGAGTGTCAAATCCCTGGCATATTGCAGGAGAACATGTTTTTTAATAGAGGAGTCCACCCATTGGAGTGTCTCATTTTTTTTTTTTTAAATCTCTTTTATTGTATTTACATATTTAACAGATATTAAACTTTGCATCAGGAGTTACATATAATCAAAAAGTGCCAGACAACTTCAATGTAGAAAAGAAAAAAGATAAAGAAAACAACATGTGTGCAATATAATGCATCACGTCGTCTAGTCTGTGCAGTACAGTGTAGCAACCAATTATACTCCACATAGTTTATGCTGTTCGTTGTCCCATGCAGTTTCGCACAAGGTTGCCAAAGGTGTATGTTATCTCATGCTGTCTAGTCTGAGCAGAGTTCGAGTGAGCCCTACTCTTTATGTCATCTACAAATAAATCACCTGTATTAGTTTCATACCTGAGTGAAAGGGAGGGAGCGGGGACAACTGGGAAAAAAATGTATATTAAACTGCCTCCGAACAGGCATTGCCTGAGGTGTGATATTATTAGTGTGTGTTTGGCCGGTTATAGAGTACATTGATATGAGACCGTTGTGTATATTCTCGAGTATAGTCTCTAGTCCGTCATATAGGGGCAGTCTTATTGAGTAATGTGTTTGTGAGACGATTTGGCACACGTGTTAAAGTTTTCGCGTGTGGTGGTTGGAATGAGAGATTTGAAATGTCTACATGGCAGGCGGCTCATCTGTTGTATTGTCTGTTTGCGAGGGCAAAATTCGGTCCGTGTCTTCTCCCCCGTTAGCGCTTTAAGGATGGTATCCCAGGCTTGAGCAATTGGATATGTGCGGAGCCCTGCCGTTTCCTCCCGATGTAGTATTGTACTTTCAGCCTGTGCCCACACTGTAAGTGATGACAGCCAGCTTGCTACTGCAGGGGGGTCGTGGTGCTTCCACCTTTTGGTGATGAGACGTTTTGCCGCCACTAAACCCAGATCTCTAAATCTGGAGGCGACTTTGGTTTTTTTTGAACGGAGATATATACCCAAAATGCAGGTTTCCCATGTGTTCGCCAGTAGGGTTTTCGTGCTTCTGGCAAGTGTGCTTGTTACTGTCTGCCAGTATGTATGGAGAGCGGCGCAAGACCACAGCATATGCAGGAGACCCGCATCTATCTGTTGACAGCGGGGACAGGCTGAGTTGTCAGTATGGAAATTCCTGTTTAGTTTGTCCGGCGAGAGATACGCTCTGTGTATGATATAAGTTTGGATTAATTTAAATTTTGAGCTTCTTGGGATGTTAGTGGATCCAGCAAGTGCGATGCTCCATTCCCTGTCAGTCAGCGGCTGTCCTCTGTCCTCCTCCCAGCGCTCACGGAGGTGTGTTAGTGGTTTTGAACTGTGTGTGAGTAGGGCTTCCACTAGCCAGTGCACTATATGGGATCCTCCCCCCATTATGTGCATATATTGTAGGAGTAAATGCGTTGGGGGCTCCAACGCGATGTCGCCCAGGCCGCTGCGAGGGAACGTGTAATGGCATTATAAAGTAGAAACTGACCCATCGGTAAATTATTATCGGTCACTAGTGTCTCAAATGGAATTAGGGCGCCCTCGGCGTAAAGATCGCCTAGTGTTTCCAGTCCTGCCTCATTCCAGTGCGTGAATGCGATGTCAGGCGTGCGTTGTTTCCCCCTAGGCGTTCCTGTAAGTGGGATTAATGAAGTGTAGGGGATTACATGTCTAGTAAGGTACAGACTTCTTTTATAACATCTGTGGGCTATTTCGAGGTGTATCTGGGAAGGTCGGGGAGGTCGGGCCAGAGGGTGAAATAGATGATAAATTTGTGACTGGGACCACGGTCGTTGCGTAGTCGCCGTATCCTCCAGGCATCCGCCGCTCAACCACCTCGTTGGCCACTGCAGCTGAGCCGCTAAGTAGTAGAGCTCCATATTAGGAACTGCCAAACCACCCTTGTCGGTGGGCGCATAGAGCTTCCACAACGCCACCCGGGGTCGCCCAGTGTTCCATATTAAATTTCTGATCATGAGTTCCAAGTCACGGAACACTTTGACAGGGACGTGAACCGGGAGGTTCGAGAAATAATAAAGTAATTTTGGCAAAATTACCATTTTGACTAGCGCTATGCGCCCCATCACATTTATTGGCAGAGTTTTCCAGAATCGTATCTGAGCCCGAACCGCAGAGATGGCACGGGTTAGATTTCCGTCTAATAGATCGGTGGGTGTGCGGTATATGAAAATGCCTAAGTAGCGAAAGGTGTCAGGGCTCCAGGCAAGGGATGTTCCATTTATGGACACCTCTATTGCAGGTACATCGTCTTTGAAGGCATATACTCCGGACTTCTCCCAGTTAACTCGCAGTCCCGACACCCTCTCAAACTCACCCAGTGTATTCGCTATTGATGCGGGAATGTCATGGAGATCTCGCACATAAAGCAACAGATCGTCCGCATATCATGATACCGCCTGAATAGCGTCCCCTAGTGGTATGCCCCATTCCTCCCCACCTCTACGGAGAAGGGTCGCCAGTGGCTCCATCGCTAGGGAGAGAATGAAGGGGGACAAGGGACACCCCTGTCTCGTACCATGCCGAACCCGAATCTCCCCCGAGAGGGCCCTGCCGGTCCGAACACGGACCGCAGGGCGCTGGTATAAAAGTTGAACCATTTGTAAATATTGATCGCCCAGCTCAAATTTACTCAGCACCGCAGCTAGGTATGGCCACTCTAACGAGTGGAAGGCCTTCTCAAGGTCTAAGACCAGACAGCCGGATCGTGGCCAGTGCTCCACGGCATAAGTTTGGACCCTGAAGAACCGAAGCAAATTAAGCGACGTGCACCTGGTAGGGACAAAGCCGTTCTGGTCTGGGTGAACCAACATTTGTACCTACGGAGCTAGGCGTTTAGCTAGCATGGACGCAAAAATGTTGTAATCGGTATTTAACAGAGCTAGGGGGCGATAGGAGCCAAGGGATTCTGCGTTACGGCCAGGTTTTAAAAGGGAAACCAATGTTGCTTCGTTCTGCGTATCTGTTAGTGTGGAGTCTTCGATTGCAGTTCCGTATACCTTCAAAAGCTGCGGTGCCAGCACATAGGTATAGGCTTTATAGAACTCCACGGGGAGGCCGTCAGGTCCTGGGGTTTTGCTATTTGATAATGAAAATATACTATCCCGTACCTCGTCAAGGAGGATCGGACCGTTGAGCTCCAACATTCGATCGTGCGTGGGGTTTGGCAAAGTGAATTCTGCAAGATAGGCATGAATCTCTGTGTGGGTAGCTTGTAACTGAGATTTGTGCAGAGTAGTGAGCGATGAACGCCTCGTGTATAGCCGACTGTGTATATACCCTGTTGCCTTGGGGTGTTTGTAGTGAGGTAACTGGGGAGGATGTCGTGTCCTGACGAATCAGCCAGGATAACAGTCTTCCAGCTTTGTCTCCTAAGTGGTGTGTCCGCGCTGAGTGCGCGGCATAGTTGAGGCAACAAAGTCTTTCTAGCAATTGTGCATGTTTCTCCCGTTTCTCCGCGAATGCGTCAGTCCCATTTGTGACTGCGTCTCTTTCGGTGTTGGCTAGCATGTTCTCTAAGTGTGTGAGTTCTCTGTCTAGCTGTTTCCGCATTCCCGCCTGAGTCCCTAAACAGTGCCCTCGCACCACCACCTTGAAGGCGTCCCATTCCAGTAACGGCGTCGAGGCAGTGTCTGTGTTTTCGTCAAAATATTGAGTGATAGCTGACGCTAAGGAGTTACGAAATTGAGCATCTAATAGTGTATCAGGTTGTAACCTACAGGTCGGGATTGGCGCCATGCCGGTTTCCCACTGCAGCTCCATCACATGGGGATTGTGATCAGAGTGCGTCCGCCCTAAATATTGCAGTGCCGATGTGTAGATCAGTAACTCGTCAGTTATCATAAACCGGTCAAGTCGAACATGTAAGTTGTGTGCGCCTGAGTAATATGAGTACACTTTGTCAGTTGGATTATTATGTCGCCATGCATCAACCAGACGCCACCGCATCGCCCAGGCCTCTAGTGCCGCCATGGCTGTACGTGCAGTGTTGGGGGGAAAGAGCGGTCCATCGAGACATCGAGTACACAGTTGTAGTCACCCCCCAGTATCATGGGTGTGCCATGCCAAGGGGCAAGAGTATGCGACAGAGCATCTAGATAGGAACCCTGTTCCAAATTGGGCGCATACAGTGAAGCTATGACCAATGGCCTACCATCTAGCAACACCCTCACTATGACGTATCGTCCGTCTGCATCTATCAGTGAATCAGTAATGTGAAAGGGTGTACCGGGTCGCACCCATATTAATACTCCTCTGGCGTACGCTGAGTAGCCTACCCATTGGAGTGTCTCATGTCCCTCAAGTCCCTCCGGTACACCGACAATACGAAGATTGGTACGCCGGGAGTGATTTTTCAACTCCTCTAACTTGTATTCCAGACTTTTGTTTTGAAATGCAGCTACCTTGTCCTTCATTGTGACGACCTGGTCCTCCAACTGTGACATTTTCGCTTCCGCATCTTTTAACCTCTCTGGGATCTGAGCCGTAGTGTCTTAAATGTTTGAGAGGTGGGCATGTATAGCTGCTATCTCTATGATTTGTGAGGCTTTAAGATCCCTTATTTCCTCCAAAATAAGATTAAGCATGCTCTTGGTGTCCCATTGCATAGTGAGTGGCGTGCTCCCATAGGGAGGACACTCATGAAGCAGATCTAGCCCAGACTCATTTTGTCCTGCTTGCATTTTTGCCCTTCCTGGAGCTGCCTGCTCAATAGTTTCTGATGTAGACAGCCTGCTGACATCTGTGTGAGAGGAACTGAAAGTTGCAACGGTGCATTGGAGTCACTGCTAGAGGCAGTGTCAGCTATTGCAGGTAGAGACTGTGGAGCAGCAAACTGAAAGTTCTCTGACCCATTGATCCCAGAACTCGTACCAGGTTTTGCCTTCATAAATAGGGGGTATTCCTTAAATTCCTTAGATTTTGTAGTATCAGCTTCATGTCCACAGTTAGCCCCCACTGAGTTTTTCACTGCTTCTGGCTAGGTGAGACTGCTCCCAATGCTGAGTCATTGGCGGCAAGGCTAAAACTCATTTCTAATTCCCCTGACTCCTCCACCTGACAGCTTTCCTGTGAGATGCTCTAAGGCGGTCGCACTGTGTTCCTGATTTTCTACAGGCGTTACAAGATCTTTCCACAAGGAGGCAGTGCGATTTGCCCGGACTGTTGCCTGTCCAGCTTGTTTTTTCACCCTGTGAGCCAGACCAGAGGAAGAATCTAAATGGGCTGAAGCGGCAGCAGTTTTAGAAGAATTTCGCATTTTAAGGCTTGTTTTATTAAATCTGTTTTCACCCCTTCTCTTCCACTTTGGAGATGTTTTTTGCTGTCTCCAAGATTTATGTGGATTTTTGCTATCTAAACCCCAGTTATAATAATGCAAACAGGAAATTAGATGCCATGTGATTATCCGTCTCTTAAAAACCCCCAGTGACCCTCTACCGGGTAGCACCTGAGCACTTTGCCAGAACCAGTAGGAGAGTGCATGCACTTAACCCCCGGTGAGAAACCTGGTGGTTGCTGCAATGGAGAGACGCCATTTCCATCTGACCCACAGCTGGTCCACTACTGATTCTTGAGAAGGGAGGAGCAGCAAGGTCGACTAAAACGTGTCCTGGTATGCCCAGCGTCTTCTTATTAATTTCTGCCACGACGCCCCCAGCCTATGCAGCCGCGTGTCTCACTTCATCAATTTTTCAACCATCCTGCGTTCGTGCACAGGAATCAGGTGCGGTGTAGGTCTGAGACCGTGGGGATTTCCTTTACTGAGCCCAGCAGCGGAGCAAGCATTCTCCGTGGCTTCCCTCGGCTCCGATCGCGGTCATTGAAGCGCGCGTGTCATGCAGTGTCCCGACGTGGCAGGAGGGAGTGGATGCGGCAGCTTCAGCTGATAATCATCCCCCTATGTAAGTAACAGTAAATATTTTTAACGTATTGCATAATACATGTATTTACTTATATTTCTACAGTGTGTTACAGGTATATTTTTTACAATACTATTTTTAGAAATGTTTTGCAAATCAGAAAAATTTATACCACTTGCAACAAATAACACATTTTTAATAGTTCAACAAATAATAATGATAACATTTTTCCAGTAAAGAATACTGCATCACAATGCATTACCCATCCACAACCCAGCTTCCTCTCCTATTACTTGTTGACTATATGTTTGTCTTTTACCATGGATGGCGCACCTCTGACTTTTGGCTAGGTTAATGCTGTATAAATACCATGTACATACCTGCCAACATACATGGACCTCAGTGTATTTGTATTGAATTTATACTGTCATTTTCATTAAATTGTCTTTCTTTTCAAATCAATCCATTGTCTTTCCCTCATGTCTTTGCCCAGCAGACATCAAAGAATGAAGCTCCAGACTCCTGTTTCATTCGATCATAGTTTAACTTTTATGTATTTTAACTACATAGGTTGACTAGGTTTTTAAAAACTTATTTTAAGTGTAATATTTTGTAAATATATCGGCCAGTGTTAATTAATCTATTATTGCTTATTAAGTGTTGTAGCGCATGTATGGGAGGTTGTTTAGTGATTAATGTGCATTATGGGGTTTGTAATGAAGTCAGGTTTTATTTGTATATTTTTATTAGTTTTAGTTATTTTATTATTGTTTCAGAGGGGATATGTAGTGTTTTAATTTTGCAGGAACGGAAAATCTTCCATTATGGAGTAGCATTTATCCTTACTTTTGTATGGTTTTTAAGAACAATGTGTTTGAAATTTTAGTTTTCCACCTATGTTTCATGTTTTTCTTCTATAATTTGGTTTCCAAGCTTGTTCAAAATGATTTTATCGGGTTGTGCAGAGTATTGATGGACTTGGTATTGAACATCATTTTTGGAACTTTATTATTTTTGGGAAAAGCATTTTTGCTGTTTTCTGGGGGGGACACATCTTGGATTACCTGCAATGGAAGAATGTTATGCTTAGATTTTCTAGAGCATCAACACAATGAGTACTTTCATGTATTTTATATATATATATTGCACTACATATATTTATTTTGCATTATATAATGTGTATACATTTGGAGGATGTTATGTTTATTACAAAATATAACATATGCTTTGTATAAAGTATAATTTAACACAGATTGTAGTTATGGTAATTTATTTTTGTTATGTTCATGCCATTCCTTAAATATTGGTTATGTTTTGATCTTGTGTTCTATAGCTTTGAAGTTTATCTATTTTTATTTTGCATGCCATGCTGGAACAAGTAGCTCCATTTTTTGATACAATTAACAGTGGATTATGAAAAAGAAACTCATGTGCAGGATGAGTTACTTGAGCAAGACTTTGTTTTTAAATTCAAATTTTTGGATTATTGGTTTGATATTTGGGTTGGTTTGGCTGTTTATTTTATTGTTAGACACTGTTAAGTTTGTTTTTTAGATTACATTAGGGTATATGCTATTGGTTCCAGATAATCTAGAATTTGTATGTTATCGAATATCTGGGCTTTCATAGCTAGCATCCTGTGCATGTGTTTAGTTTACTTGGGGCAGTTTTGGTTAGAAATTGCTTTTGGTTTAGTTCTTGGTAGCTATCCACTTCATTCGGGATTTCATTGAATTGGTAAACAGTGTCCTCCTAGGGCGCTCTGGCCCTTCTGTGGCATTATTTTTTTGGCTTGCTTGATTTTATGGTCTCATAAGAGTTCCACAATTAACTGTGGAACCTGGGCGTGAGTCCCTGCCCTAACAGGTGCATGTGAACCACCCAGGTGTCCCCAAAGTAGTCTAAAGGTTGGACATTGCTTTCTTAAGACTTGTAGAAGTGTGAGTATATTAGGAGGTCATGGTGTTTTATAGCTTCAGTTGGAGGTGAGGGAACAAAAGCTAAGGCTATTATTATGTTTTTTAAGTATTGCACAGTTAGTGTAGATTTTTTCAACATACTCAGAGTTCATGATGATTTTTTCTGGTACAAATTTATTGCTGTTTGATATATTATTTTATTGAATTTGTTATAGCTGAAATCTTGCTTGTTAGGTAAACCGAAATAGGCTGAAGTATATGTGGGAAAGGTGTGTGTGTGGGGGCAGGGCATGACTTTTGCCATTAGCCAAATTGGTAATGTCATAGTGTGTGTAATGTTATTGACAGTACAGAAAATGATTATTCTGTTGTTATTATTATCGTTGTGGAGTATGAAATCTTCCTTATTGTGAGCTATAGTTAGGGTGGGGGGATATCAATTCCTTGAAACATTTTGAGTGCTGGTGTGGCCTGTTGTTCTCCTCTTTTTCTGTTGATGGCTATTTTCAGGTATGGCACAGGTGGTGTTTGGCCACCTAGTTGTGCAGTGATATGAGTGTCATTAGAAGCTGTAATGGTGGAGCCACAGCTTTTAGGCCCTTAACAGCTGGGGATTTTTCACCCCTTTGCTGAGCCATTTTTTTTGGCTATTTAGAGTACTTCGCGCCTAGGCTTCCACAACTTTGGGGCCGATTCCGATCTCGGTCGGAGGCGCACCCAATACCATTCGGTTGGGAAAAAAGCCATGCGAATGCCTGTTTCCCGACCGATCAGTACATCATTCCGAACGAGTAAGTACGATGCGCACAATAGCATAGAATCCGGCCGAGTCGTACTCACCCAATCCAGGTCCTGTTCTCCGACCGAGGCGAATCCGGAAACGCCGAATCGAGTCGCACGGAAGGAAAATGCAGCCCCGTCCGGCCGAACAAGTACGATGCACTTTCCGTACGCGCCGAACCCGTCGCTACGTCCGGCACGTCAAAGCTTCCGGGAGAGCGCACATAAGCTCCGATTCGCGCCACAACACGATCCACGGCTACGAGGCGAACACGCCAGCGACGAGGACGACGCGAAGCAACGAGAAAGACGAGCGAGACGAACCAACCATGAATCCCTTCGTTCCGATCCTACCAATATTCTACATTTACTACCGGAACAGGCACGGACGCGTACGGCGCAGAAGGTAAGTCAGACACCAACCACAAAAACATACAACACGTACACGACACATCACACACACACAGAGGGATGCAGAATTTACTTACACCAGCAACAGCAGCACCATAGGGGCGGGATGCCCATCACCAATGCCACATATGCACACAGGGGCCTGGATGCGCACCACCACTACCACCCCACCCAGGGGGGCTGGATGCCTACCACTACTACCACCCTTAGCCAGGGGGTGCCAGATGCCCACCACTACTACCACCCTTACCCAGGGGGGCTGGATGCCTACCACTACTACCACCCTTAGCCTGTGGGGCTGGATGCCTACCACTACTACCACCCTTAGCCATGGGGGTGCCAGATGCCTACCACTACTACCACCCTTACCCAGGGGTGCCACATGCCCACCACCACTACCACCCTTACCCAGGGGGCTGGATGCCTACCACTACTACCACCCTTAGCCAGGGGCTGGATGCCTACCACTACTACCACCCTTAGCCAGGGGGTGCCAGATGCCCACCACCACTACCACCCTTACCCAGGGGGCTGGATGCCTACCACTACTACCACCCTTAGCCAGGGGCTGGATGCCTACCACAACTACCACCCTTACCCAGGGGGCTGGATGCCTACCACTACTACCACCCTTAGCCAGGGGGCTGGATGCCTACCACAACTACCACCCTTACCCAGGGGGCTGGATGCCTACCACTACTCCCACCCTTAGCCATGGGGGTGCCAGATGCCCACCACTACTACCACCCTTAGCCTGTGGGGCTGGATGCCTACCACAACTACCACCCTTACCCAGGGGGCTGGATGCCTACCACAACTACCACCCTTAGCCAGGGGGCTGGATGCCTACCACTACTACCACCCTTAGCCATGGGGGTGCCAGATGCCTACCACTACTACCACCCTTAGCCAGGGGGCTGGATGCCTACCACTACTACCACCCTTAGCCATGGGGGTGCCAGATGCCCACCACCACTACCACCCTTACCCAGGGGGGCTGGATGCCTACCACAACTACCACCCTTAGCCAGGGGGGGCTGGATGCCTACCACTACTACCACCCTTAGCCAGGGGGGTGCCAGATGCCCACCACTACTACCACCCTTACCCAGGGGGGGCTGGATGCCTACCACTACTCCCACCCTTAGCCATGGGGGTGACAGATGCCCACCACTACTACCACCCTTAGCCTGTGGGGCTGGATGCCTACCACAACTACCACCCTTACCCAGGGGGGCTGGATGCCTACCACAACTACCACCCTTAGCCAGGGGGCTGGATGCCTACCACTACTACCACCCTTAGCCATGGGGGTGCCAGATGCCTACCACTACTACCACCCTTAGCCAGGGGGCTGGATGCCTACCACTACTACCACCCTTAGCCATGGGGGTGCCAGATGCCTACCACTACTACCACCCTTAGCCAGGGGGCTGGATGCCTACCACTACTACCACCCTTAGCCATGGGGGTGCCAGATGCCCACCACCACTACCACCCTTACCCAGGGGGACTGGATGCCTACCACAACTACCACCCTTAGCCAGGGGCTGGATGCCTACCACTACTACCACCCTTAGCCAGGGGGTGCCAGATGCCCACCACTACTACCACCCTTACCCAGGGGGCTGGATGCCTACCACTACTACCACCCTTAGCCTGTGGGGCTGGATGCCTACCACTACTACCACCCTTAGCCATGGGGGTGCCAGATGCCTACCACTACTACCACCCTTACCCAGGGGTGCCACATGCCCACCACCACTACCACCCTTACCCAGGGGGCTGGATGCCTACCACTACTACCACCCTTAGCCAGGGGGCTGGATGCCTACCACTACTACCACCCTTAGCCAGGGGGTGCCAGATGCCCACCACCACTACCACCCTTACCCAGGGGGCTGGATGCCTACCACTACTACCACCCTTAGCCAGGGGGCTGGATGCCTACCACAACTACCACCCTTACCCAGGGGGGCTGGATGCCTACCACTACTACCACCCTTAGCCAGGGGGCTGGATGCCTACCACAACTACCACCCTTGCCCAGGGGGCTGGAGGCCTACCACTACTCCCACCCTTAGCCATGGGGGTGCCAGATGCCCACCACTACTACCACCCTTAGCCTGTGGGGCTGGATGCCTACCACAACTACCACCCTTACCCAGGGGGCTGGATGCCTACCACAACTACCATCCTTAGCCAGGGGGCTGGATGCCTACCACTACTACCACCCTTAGCCATGGGGGTGCCAGATGCCTACCACTACTACCACCCTTAGCCAGGGGGCTGGATGCCTACCACTACTACCACCCTTAGCCATGGGGGTGCCAGATACCCACCACTACTACCACCCTTAGCCTGTGGGGCTGGATGCCTACCACAACTACCACCCTTACCCAGGGGGCTGGATGCCTACCACAACTACCACCCTTAGCCAGGGGGCTGGATGCCTACCACTACTACCACCCTTAGCCATGGGGGTGCCAGATGCCTACCACTACTACCACCCTTACCCAGGGGGGCTGGATGCCTACCACAACTACCACCCTTAGCCAGGGGGGCTGGATGCCTACCACTACTACCACCCTTAGCCATGGGGGTGCCAGATGCCCACCACTACTACCACCCTTAGTTAGGGGGGCTGGATGCCTACCACAACTACCACCCTTAGCCAGGGGGGCTGGATGCCTACCACTACTACCACCTCTACCCATGGGGGGCTGGATGCCTGTCACTACTACCACCTCTACCCATGGGGGGCTGGATGCCTAACACCAACACCACCCCCACTCATAGGATGGACAATGCATGACACAACCAGCACACCACAACCTAGGGAATGCAAGAAAAAGACATCCCCCAACACCATGACAAGCGTGTGTAGACTGTGTGAAATGCCTACAACACTGAACATGACTTTGAACATACAATGTGACCCCCTATCACATGTGCCACACATATATGTGTGTGGCCCCCACAATGCAAGCAGGCCATGACCATTGTGGCAATGGGGTCCAAAACCCCATCATCACAGTGACCAAAATGTAAGTGTGGGGTCCATAGCTGAAGCACATTTTGAACATTGTGGCAATGGGGTCCAAACCCCCATCATCACAGTGACCAAAAGGTAAGTGTGGGGTCCATAGCTGAAGCACATTTTGAACATTGTGGCAATGGGGTCCAAACCCCCATCATCACAGTGACCAAAATGTAAGTGTGGGGTCCATAGCTGAAGCACATTTTGAACATTGTGGCAATGGGGTCCAAACCCCCATCATCACAGTGACCAAAATGTAAGTGTTGACAAAGAAAAAGCTGCAACTGCCAAACTGCATGGATGATTCCTGGTCACAGAACATAAAACACATCAGTGGCAAAGTAGTGCATGTGTCCCATTGCAACATAGATTGGGGAGGCAAATACTGCAGTGCAAATAAGACATACCTTTGGCCATGTGCAGACAAACAACACCCATGGGGGCTGACACAGTCAACATTCATCAATGACACAATGACAGAAGTGACCATCAGAATGCAGACCCACATATTTGCACCAATGGGCACACAAATGCAGATACCCTGTGGAGACTGTAGATGTGAGGTGAACAGATACCATACCATGGCAGCAATGGGACACACAAACCATGATCATTGTGCTGACCGATGATCTAGGAGTCCCAGGGACAGCAGGGGAAACCCACCAAACAACATACAGCCAATGGCACACCTAAGATATGCCAATGCAGTGGTGCAGATGCACAAACACAAACAGGCAGACCCACACTGCACATCAAACACAACAGGTGAGGGGGGGTGCCAGTGTCCCCAGGCAACCACACAACACATGAGGAGGCCTGAATACCAATTACACAGATGTGCATACAGTGCCACACAAAGGTAACTCATGGATCCAAATCCCCTATGTGGGCAATCAGGCATTGTCAGATGAGAGGGAGCACAAATCACACATGTCACACAAGCATGTAGGAACAGCAACTGACACAGCAAGACACAGACACACCACAGCACTACCCCCAGGGCCCCCACAATGTGGTGACCCTGGGCTGCATTACAATCCCACTGTGATGACAAAGCTAAATGTTGTTCACACTGTGAACCACAGTCATGTGTCCTGAGCAACAAACTACCATCACACCTACACAAGCACAAATCAATCAGCACGGCCAGTAAGCCAAGGCCAACATGGAGGCAGGGGTCTAGCCGGGCAACAACTCTCATCTGCACACACTCAACACCACACACCTCGACCTCCAACAATGTGCAGCAGTGAAGCACACATGCACTGGTGACATTGCACATGCACCCATGACAATCCCAGGGTGGTGGGTGGGAACCAAGGTGCAGAAACACATCACACATGGCCACTCAACAAGACTCCTGAATGTCTGACACACTGCACACTACGCTGTACATGGACATGACGGCAATACCACACCAACCAATGGGATCCCAGCCACAGTCACACACCAATGAAGAAGCCAAGGTCACCCACAAAGAACACACATAGACAACAACCAACATTTCAGCCCGGACCCTGAGGAGTGCCAGCAGTCACACACACAACGTGTCACAATCACTGAAAGATAACACAAACTGGAAATCACATGACAGGTGTAAACAACAAGTGCCAAGGGGAAACCTGACTGTGACCCATCTGCGTCTGCACACAAACTCAGCCTTGACAGCAAACACACCTATGGGTGACACCCTGATGACCAGTAATGTGCCATGCACCCACATCACAGAGAACCCAGGAGAAGACTTTGGGGGAACTTAGGTCAACTCAGCAAGCATCACAAACAGGTACAACACTAGGGATCCCAGCATGCACAGCAAAACGGAAGTGAACACACAGACATGCTCATACAACACACACCTTGGGCGCAGGCAATGTCACAGGAGTACACACTGCCATGAGGGGACTCCACTCCTGTGTGAGGAAAGCTGTGCCATATGTTGCCTCAGTAGGGCCCCATCATGTCAGCTGAGCACTTGGTCACACAATCAACAATTAGCACCAAATGAAGGCTCCCGTCACATCAGCCTGGTCATGGGAGTGACCAGATCTTTTGACTGGGGGAGAATGTTTGCATTGTCAGCATTCCGTCCATCTTTTGTTTGCTGTAACACTTTTCGCCCTAAGTGGGATGGGTATGCCCAGACGTGGGTCCCTTGCTCACTGTGCCACTGGATTCAAGCTAGCCTGGCTGAAGAAGGGTGACATACTCTGAAACCGGTCCCAGGATGCTTGTTTCCGGTCCAGGGAGGACCTGGCCTGGCAGTTCGGTCTGGACTGGACTGTTCCCATGGGGCACAGGGTCAAGACTGATTTGCATATGGCTGGGTCCAAACTGGGGTGGCGTAGTGGGCAAAAGAACGATGGATTTAACCCAGATCTTTTGACTGGGGGAGAATGTTTGCATTGTCAGCATTCCGTCCATCATTTGTTTGCTGTAACACTTTTCGCCCTAAGTGGGATGGGTATGCCCAGACGTGGGTCCCTTGCTCACTGTGCCACTGGATTCAAGCTAGCCTGGCTGAAGAAGGGTGACATACTCTGAAACCGGTCCCAGGATGCTTGTTTCCGGTCCAGGGAGGACCTGGCCTGGCAGTTCGGTCTGGACTGGACTGTTCCCATGGGGCACAGGGTCAAGACTGATTTGCATATGGCTGGGTCCAAACTGGGGTGGCGTAGTGGGCAAAAGAACGATGGATTTAACCCAGATCTTTTGACTGGGGAGAATGTTTGCATTGTCAGCATTCCGTCCATCATTTGTTTGCTGTAACACTTTTCGCCCTAAGTGGGATGGGTATGCCCAGACGTGGGTCCCTTGCTCACTGTGCCACTGGATTCAAGCTAGCCTGGCTGAAGAAGGGTGACATACTCTGAAACCGGTCCCAGGATGCTTGTTTCCGGTCCAGGGAGGACCTGGCCTGGCAGTTCGGTCTGGACTGGACTGTTCCCATGGGGCACAGGGTCAAGACTGATTTGCATATGGCTGGGTCCAAACTGGGGTGGCGTAGTGGGCAAAAAGAACGATGGATTTAACCCAGATCTTTTGACTGGGGGAGAATGTTTGCATTGTCAGCATTCCGTCCATCATTTGTTTGCTGTAACACGAAATCATCATCACAGATCCAACACACTTGTATAGAAATGTTGCACTGACAACACAGATGAGTCCTTCCCCATTGATGCCCAAACCTGCATGTCCAGTGGAGATGGCCACACGGTCAGGGAAGTAGACAAATTGAACAATGGCAGGCACAACAGATGTGCAGGGGTGGAAGCCACAGATGTGAAATTGCTAATGTAAGTAGGAAATCCCATTGCCAAATACTGAACACATGACACCCTCAGATGCTGCTCAGGATGACATGGATACACCACAGGATAGGACACATTCCCCCTGGACCACATGTGTTCCTGCACAGTAACACTTCATTATCATGAGACCAAATATCACCATCACTGCAGCAAGGGCATGGTTAGCATCATCAACAACATGTACATCAGAAGCATAAGCACTAGAGAACAGAAAGTTGCTTTATTCAGCATATGTGTGTCCAAAAACTCAGAGAACAGTAATGCTCCAACAACGGCCAATGGCCAGTCCATCAAGTAAGTCAATACAGGGTGACAGTGGCAGATGTCACCCTACGCATGCCTGCACTGCACAAAACCAGGGACAATCCACTAGGAGGGGCAACCGGGGGGCAGGCCAGGCACCGCAGGGACAGGATCAGGGCTCACCAGGAGGAGGCAGGGAAGGGGTGGTGGGTGCTGGAGAGCCACTGACAACTGCAGTGGAGGTGTCTGACATGGTGTGTGCCGGCACAACTGGGGGCATGACTCAGATGTTGTGGGTGCCGGCACGACTGCAGTGGACCCTGCAGATGGAGTGGACAGGTCCGCCACTGCAGTGCCCAAGTCAGACAGGGTGGTAGTGGACTCCACTGCAGTGCCTACCTCCAGGGGAGGAGAATGGGGAACAGGCAAGGTGGGCTGGACAGAGGGGGAGGACACCCTCACCACATCAGTGGCACAGACAAGCGCAGCGGGGGTGTGGTGCCGGGAGAGCAAGTGGCAGGGGGAGAAGGCCGGATCCTCTTGGGGATGGTATATCTGTGGTTGGGGGAACCTGGGGCAGGGTGTGGTGGGGGCACCTGTGGAGTGGGGGCCTGAGGGATGGAGGAAGGAGACCTGGTGCCTGAGCTGCAGGGCGGCGGCGGGGTCTTGCTCTTATGACTCCGGGGGGACTTGCGGGTGGGGGCCTCAGTCTGTCTGCGCCTGGGGGAGGGTGTCCGGGGGCGAGGGGCACTCTGCTCCGTGTGGGTGGGCTTCCTCTTCACCCTGGATGCTGGAGCAGCTGGATCATAGGGGGTGAGGCCGAGGTCACAGAGGAAGAGCCGCTGTGACTTTGGGGTTGCAGGTGAGGCAAGGGAGGGTGCTTTGGAGGGAGAGGCAACTGAGGACTGCGCAGTGCTTGTGGATGCGTGTGTGTGTTCCAGGGCCCCATCCCCTGTGAGTCTGGTTTCAGTCCCCTGACTGTGCGTGCGTGTGCGTTTTGTTTGTGGCGTGTGTGTCTGTGTGCTGGACGTGTGTGTGCTGGTGTGTGCCTGTGCCGGTGTGTGTGTGCTTGGGACGGGTAAGGTGCTGGGGAGTGTGGATGGAGCAGAGGCAGGAGGGGTGAGGGACTGTCTGAGGAGGGACACTGCTACTGTCAGGGAGGAGTCCATGGACCTATTGCCCCTCTGTAGGTCGGACATGCCCGATGAGATGCCCTCCATGAACGACACCAGCTGAGTCAACAGAGCGGTGTGCGCATGGAGGACACTCAGCATGGCTGTCTGCCCTACATGGAGCTGGCGAAGGAGGTACACAGACTCCTCACTCAGGGCAGCAGGGGACACAGGGGCAGGGGTGCGGTGCCTGGCCCGAAGGAGACACGCTCCCGAACATGGGAGCCTCCACGGACCTCGGGAATGGGAGCCGATGGGAGGGCGGTGGTGGTGGTGGTGGTGGCGGGGACAGCAACACTAGCTGGGGTGTGGTGGCTGCTGACACCCGCCTCCACAAGGGAGTCATCCTCCGAGCTGCTGTGGTCCTCAGCTGAGGTGGATGCTGCTGAGTACTCCTCGGTGTGGCTCCCCTCGCCCTCCGTGCCACTGGGTCCCTCCGACCACTCCTCGGCTGCTGACCCAGTCTGGCTCTCCGGCTCCTCCTGGTCCGTGGAGCTGTCCCCTTCTGTGGCCGTGGATGTATCTGCAAACAATGGGGAAACAGACAGACATCAGACACCTGCACCAAACGCACACACCACTGTGAGCACAGCACATTACAGAGCAAGCCCTGGCATCATTAGTTGAACATTGCTAAAAGTGCCCCAACTGAACAGGAGAAGCCAATTGTCAGTCTGATGCCAACCATGGCACTCACATCCCACATGGCCTTGCACCCATCTGTCTGGTGTCTGTTGGATAGCAACACCCCAGTGTGGACACATGCACCACCTACACAGTAGTTGGACAGTGCAGAGGACACGGTGTAGCATGTGGACATGCACACATCACAACTCTTGCCACTGAGTCAGTACAGGTTTCCGGATGAAAGGGATGCCCAGAGTCAAATAGGAAATGCATGTGATGCATACCAGCGACAGACACCATGATGCACCCATGTCCTGATAGCCATCGCCACAATGGTGTGCATGTAGCACATGTCACTCCCCTGCAGGATCACCAATAAGTAGACACATGCCATGGTGGAGGCATGACTGCTAAGTCATACATCACTGTCTCAGTGATGTATGACTTGGCAGCCAGACAACAACACTCTGCACTGTGTCACAATAGTAGGTCATGGGGAATGCAAGTCCTGGAGCTGCACAAGTGCACATGTACATCCCCCACACAACACATCATCTTAACCCTCATCTGTCCAGGTCATACCGATTGGACATATGGGAGACCTGTGACACTACCCTCTGAACCTGAGCCCCTCACAATCTGCTGTGAATGGGAAACAGCTGCCTGAACTTCACATTCGTATACCCCAGTCTGCACGGGCAGCTGATCAAACACCTATGTGACACACAAGTATCGTCTCCTATGGTCACATCTCCAGTGGCATGCTGAGCCCCTACCGAGAAACACCCCAGCAGTCCTGGCAACAAATCCACAGCACACTGACACAGAGGCAGACACCTGAGGGGTCAAATCACTGCGCACAACGTGTCAGCTGATACACGGGAGTGGGAGTACAGGTGTATTGGATGGGCTGGAGTAGGCATGACTGTCCTGCCCCACATGAATGAGGGATGAGCCCTGGACAGTGGATAGCTGGCTATGTATGTGTGACACACGTAATCTGCACACTCCTGGGGCCCAAACATTGTTCCCACCCGCTGCATGGGTGTGTGCCAGATACCCCAGGCACATGTGGTGGCTCAGCTCAGCAAGTAGACCGCATATCAAAGCAACACGCAGATTACATGTCCGAACATAGGCATTGTGTGAACAATGGACCCACCCATGATGCCCACAACAGAGTTAGGGAAACAGATGCTGTCCCCCACCTTGAGTGAAGCAAACTGCAAGGACACAGTCCCAAGTGACACAATTCCCTGAATGTAAGGGCCACACCTGGGTATCAGATGAGGAGTGGGCAGTGCACAATAGAGGGACATGGCTCCTGGACAACATGACTGCTGTACTGTGGCAGTTTAACCAGGCCAGAGGAGGGCACATAGCATGTAATACAGAGTTCATTGTGCAGTCTTTGACTCACCCCCTCCTTGCTGCTGTCTGGCCTTCAGCTGCCCATCCAGGTCTGGAAACACCACCGCCAGGATCTGGAGCATGTGGGGGGTCAGGGTCCGTGTTCCGCCCCTCCTGCGAGGAGGCGACAGCTTCAGCTGGTCCCGTGCAATCCTCCGGGTCCAGCCCCGAAGGACCTGCCACCTCTTCTGGCAGTTGCGGATCCGGCGCTTGTAGACCCCCACGGACCGGACAGCCCGGACGATTTCCTTCCAGATCTCCTGCTTCCGATGGGCATTAACCTGTGAGGATGACAAAGTGAAAAGGCCATTACTACACATGCAACATATCCGTGCATGACACAGTTGTATATACATGTCTCAATCACAGGGGCACATGATGTACACAGGCAGTGCAACGCTGCCCATGGACAGTTTGCCAGAAGTCACTACATGGTATCATTGCATGGGAAGTAAAACCTTGTTCAAATGCACTGTCACTGCACCATACCTGTCCAGTGCATGTCACTACACACTATGGGTGTGACAACTACTCAGTGAGCCTGCTAGCCAGTGGCGTGCAGACTTTCAGCCTTGCTAGTCAGACAAAATGCACATTCAGAAAGGCAGTGCACAGAACACTCACCTGCTCCCCTGGTGTCCCATACAGCTTGCTGTACTGTGGAAGTAGGCTGTCCAGCAGGGCCTGGTTCTCCTCAAGGCTGAAGGCTGGGGCTCTCTCCACAGTATGTGCCATTGCAGGGTCCAGAGGGGCAGAGACAGCAGCAGTGCAGTGGCAGATGTCGTCCTGGAGCATGTAGTGCAGGCAAGTGAGCTCTCAGGGGAACAGCCAGCAATATATATGTGCTGCAGAGGCAGATACTGTCCCATGTGTCCAAAGTGATAGGTCCAAGTCGTTTGCATCTTCTGAATCTGGCCAATCCATGGAATAGCAGCACCAATACACGCCCACAGCATCCTTCAAATCTTCAACTTCATGACATACATGATTTTGCAACATTGTTGTGGGTGACCAACTGAATTTCCAGCAACCGACTCGTTCGAATTTCGAAAACGCGTCCGTTGCCAGGCTAGGCCATTGACAATGGGTGCGCACCGATCGGTCCATTGCTGTTCAACGCGTACAGGGGTACAACGCGTACCCGCACACATTAAATGCAATGGGCCGGCCGGGTGCACCGATCGGTCCATTGCGGTACAACGCGTACAGGGGTACAACGCGTACCCGCACACATTGAATGCAATGGGCCGGCCGGGCACACCGATCGGTCCATTGCGGTACAATGCGTACAGGGTACAACGCGTACCCGCACACATTGAATGCAATGGGCCGGCCGGGCACACCGATCGGTCCATTGCTGTTCAACGCATACAGGGGTACAACGCGTACCCGCACACATTGAATGCAATGGGCCGGCCGGGCGCACCGATCGGTCCATTGCGGTTCAACGCATCCCTGTACAAGTGACTGGCATATGTCACCATGCCTGTCTCAGATGAACATATGCCAGCCACAAATAGCTCCCAGGGAGTGAGGGGCACACCTACAACACCACAGCCTGTCCAAACTGTATCATAAGGCATGTAAGGCTGCATTTCCTATTGTGTGTATGTTGGTGTACATGTTGTCCTGTGGGTGTCACCTGGGGGCAGCCACCCCCAGGCTGTGCACGTGTTCATGGGGACAGGATCCTGGCTGTTACGTGTACATGACCACTGTGATGTGCAACTGTTCATATCTGAGCATGTGCCATGGTCACATTTCACGGTGGTGTATGTGTATGTCATGTCACATACCCCGTGAGTCCCATGTGGGACGGTATGTTTGAGCCAGGGTGACCCAGTGGCACAATAGTGATGGTCCTCCACAGTCTGTGTGCATGTAGTGTTTACAATGTCTCTGATTTCATGTGCACAATGGGAGACAGTCTCCACATCCACGTTGTGTGTGCATGGACTTTGATGTTGTGCGTGTGTGTGTCACAGACGTCCATGTCTGTCCTGCAGAGGCAAGTGGAACCACTACCTGTGGGGGTCATGGTTGTTTTGCTGTGGTGTATACATGATACTCCATGTAATGCCAGTGTCCATGTGGCAATACAGGGTCCCTGGGAATGTACCTGTCGTTGAGCTGTGATGCCTGGGGCACATCTGTCCTCACATGTCACTGTGGGGGTGATTGTGACATGGCAGCAGGAGATGGGAACTGTGACACGGCCTCATGATATCCAATGGGCCAACCTGGGACTTATTGATGCCACTTGTTGAACCGTGATGACAGATGTTGGCCATGTATGTACCATACATGTCCTTACGGAACTGCACACTTCATGTAGTTGTGCCTCATAATGATGTATGATGTGATATTGAGTGTGTTCAATGCTGCATATGTGGGGTGACTGACAATATTGCTTTCTTCTCCTCTGCACTGCAGGGCTCCTGCTGTCCATAGACTATTCCCAGACCTGGCAACGATGGTGGAACGGGACAGCATCCGACGGTACCGCTTCACCAGGCAGCTGATTGAGGATTTGGCAGTGCAGTTGGCCCCACATTTGCAGCCTGGCCGGCCGTATCCTACAGCGCTGACCCCCAAGGTGAAGGTGATGGCAGCCCTACACTTCTTTGCCACCAGTACCTTTCAACATACTGTGGCGACTGCTGGTGGGATGTCACAGACCATGTTCAGCCGTGTGCTCCGCAATGTTTTGGAGGCAATGTTGCTATACCTGAACCGGTACATCTATTTCCCTAGACTGCAACGACTCACTGACGTGAAGAGTGACTTCTATGCCCTGGGGAGGATGCCGCATGTCATTGGCTCCATTGATGGGACACATGTGGCTTTGGTACCACCACAGGCCCAGGAGCAGGCCTACCGTAACCGCAAGCACTACCACTCGGTCAATGCACTGGTGGTGTGTCTTGCAGATATGACCATCTCACACGTGTGTGCCCGTTTCCCTGGTTCAGCACACGATGCCTTTGTGATGAGGAGTAGTCGCATCCCCAGGATGATGGCACAGATGCAGAACCAGCGTGCCTGGCTTGTCGGTGTGTACTGACTTTGTGCCATTGTGTGTGATCTGATCTGTAGTATTCCGCCCACTTTTCCAAGTCAGCTAATGTGCACTTGTCTGTCCGTAGGTGACTCGGGATACCCCAACATGCCGTGGTTGCTGACACCCCTCAGGAACCCTGTGACACCAGCCCAGATGCGCTACAATGAGGCACATGGTCGGACCAGGAGAGTGATTGAGCGGACATTTGGTCTCCTGAAGAGCCGCTTCCGCTGCCTCGACAAGACAGGAGGGTCCCTCCCATATGCCCCAGCGAAGGTGTGCAAGATTATCATCGTCTGCTGCATGCTCCACAACCTGGCAGTGCGGAAGGAGTTGCCTCTCATCCAGGATGACAATGACCAACATCCGCCACCTGTGGAGGATCCTGGCCTGGACCACGATGCCAGTGATGATGATGATGATGGTGATGTCCGCACACAGCTCATCACCAACTTCTTTAGCTGAATGTGAGTATCCTGAGGTGTCATGTCAATGATGTGAGTTGGCATGATATGTGTAGGTGGTGCTCTGGTGCTGTTGGAGTGTGTCCATGGGCTACTTGACTGGATGTGTGTAGCGATGTGTGCTTACAGGTGGTCTGTACTCCCCAACAGTGTTGACATGCTAACTTGGTTATGGGTGGGTATCTTGTAACATGTATTGTGCATGAGTTTTGCTGTTCTGTCCTGTTCTCCATTGCTTTTGACTGTGTGTCATTTCTGTCCTTCACAGGGTACTTTCAGATTCGTTTGGTCAACTGTGTCCACCGACGATGTCATTGTACTTCCAGGGTGGTAGCTGTTGTGTCCCTACAGGTGATGTGCGCCACACCCATGGACTTCCTTCCTTCTACAGTTGTTGACTGTGTGCCCGCTGCCAGGTGGGATTACCTTGCATCTGTAGTGGTTACGACATGTTGCAACTGTGTAATAAACCTGTGCTTCACTTTGTGTTGTGCGTTGTCTGTGGTCACACATTTGACTGCCATTTGCTTACTGCACCTGTGGGCTACTTGACTACAACTGGGAATAGGTGTGGTGTCTGTGCATTGCACCGTCTTTCCTGGCAACATCAGTGTAGGCAATGAGTCAGATGGCCTAGGTGTGTATGTGTTGTGTAGCCCTGGTGGTGTGTCTCCCTCATATGTGTCACGTTGCCATTACTCACATGCCTGTGTTGTACTTGCTGTTGCAGTTCGCATACACAGTGTAATTTTGCAGTTCATCATCCCCATGACAGCACCCACGTTGGAATCACAACAGAGGCAAGTATGGTGTATTGGTGTGTTTATTGTGATACATTTGTGTGAATAGTGCATAGGATGGTTAGTGCTGTACATTTATATTGCAATCAGAAGTTCCTAGATGAATTGAAAGTCCTGGTAGACAAAATCCCCAGTATCGGGGCCACAGTTGTCTGAGACATTGGTCCAACTTGTACTCCCCATGTCATGTGTGGGAGTTGTGTTGCCGTCAACAGGGTGAACAGTTTGCGCACAAAGGTGAACATCCAGAACAGGTTCAGGCTTCCTGGGGTTGCACTTGGCCATCGGCCTCTCACTTGCCCCTCCTCGGACGACCCCTCTTCTTTGGGGGTCCCTCAAGTACAGGCTGCTGCGGTGCAGGGGACTCTCCACCAGAGTCATCCTCCCTCCCTGTGGCAGTTGCAGTTGTTTCAGCACCAGATGTTGTTGGCACACAGGGAGGTGTAGACTGGTTGCTGTTCATCTGGCGGAGGCATTGTAATATGTCCCTATGCACCGCCGTCATCTCTTGCAGTGTGTCCCACTTGGACTCCACGCGGGACATGTGTGAGTCCAAGCGGGCATGATGGGCAGCCTGCTGCTGTTTAATGTCCCTGAGGAGCCCCACTACCTGGCTGAGATCTCCGGTGCTGGACTGGTACGCATCTGCTATGCGTGCCAGTTGTGGGTCATCATGCACACCAGACACCTCTGCAAGCAGCGACCTCTGTCTCCCACCCTCCCACCACCCCTGCCGACATGTGCAGTGCGTGCAGTGGCACGCACAGTTGACCCTGGTCCCCCTTGGGGGTTGGTGGTGGTGGTGGTGTCCATGGCCCCACGTTGGTCCAGGGTCCCTGTGCTGGTGGTGCTCCTTGTTCTGTCCATGTCGGCAGGGATGGTATTTGTGGTGACAGTCGTTGGAGGGGTGGGTGCAGGGGGTGCAGCTGGTGGTCCTGCTGGTGCTGCAGCTGGTGGTCCTGCTGGTGCTGCATGTTGACTTGCACCGGAGGTGCCAGGTTGGTCTTCTTCATCCAAGGAGGGCAGAGGCTGTTCGACACCAGTGAGCTCCGTATCCTCTTGAGCCTGGGACTGGGACTCCTCAGCGTCTGCTGCTGTGTCCCCATCATCACCTGTTTTTGGGAGACACACACAATGTATGTTATGTTTCTGCAGGCATCAATGGTTGACACACCTGACAGTTGTGACTGTGCCTCTGGGTGCGGGCCTGTACATTGCATTGTCCTAAGTTGTCACAGTCAGGGGTTGATATTGGTGTAGCACATTGTCCTGCATTATTTGGGCATTTCTATGTATTTGTTGGGGTGTGAACATGGTCTGCATTGGTTGTATTTTGTTGACAGCCGGCCCTCCTTCCCACCCAGCCAGTCAGTTATCCCACCATGGACTGTGCTTGCATTGCAGGGAGTGGAAGTAGTCTTTCAGGATGTCAGTCAGTGGTGTCCTGCTGTTGATTGTTGCACAGTTGCCAGCGGGACTTCTGCTCCCCACAGCAGTTGCCAGTGTCAGCCATCTTGTCAGTTGTTTTCCACTCCCTGTGATGTGAGCATGGTTTAGGGTGGTGTTGATGGGACAGTTGTGGGGGTGAGCTATGTCTGTGACTATGACTCCCATCATGCTATTGCCTCCACCCCACTTCCCAGCATTCTCATACTTACTTGCTTTTGTGGGGAGTTCAGTGTGTGTGGTGTGAGAGCAATGGCAAGATGGCTGACAGTGGTGTCCTGCTGTTGGTTGGTGTGCAGTTCCCAGCATGCCCTTGTGCTCCCCACAACACAGCACCAGTGTCAGACATCTTTGATGGGCCTTTCCACTCTCTGTGGGATGTGCATGCGTGAGTGTGAGCTTGCTGGGCCATGTGGTGGGGGATGTTGAGCTGTGACTACGACTCCCATCATGCTATTGCCTCCACCCCCTTCCCAGCATGCCCATGCTTCCTTCCTTTTGACTCTGCTTCCCTGTGGGGTGGGCTGCCTGTGCTGACAGGATGGCTGGGAGTGTTGTCCTGGCAGTTGTTTGGCTAAAAGTCCCAAGAGTGTCCCTGTGCTTCACACAACATAACCCAGGGTGGTGGTTCTTTGTGGGATCTTGAGTTAGGATGTGAGGCATTGCATTCTCCCAGGTGGGTTATGTGGAGTTTGTGTTGAGGGGGTGTGTGAGGGGAGGTGCTTGTGACTATGGTCAGTGCTGCAAGTCCTCTTCCCACCCAGCCAGATATCCCACCATGGAACATGCTTGCATTGCAGGGAGTGGAAGTTGTCTTTCAGGATGTCAGTCAGTGGTGTCCTGCTGTTGGTTGTTGCACAGTTGCCAGCAGGGCCTTGTGCTCCCCACAGCAGTAGCCAGTGTCAGGCATCTTGTGAGTCCTTTTCCACTCCCTGTGATGTAAGCATGGTTGTGAGTGGTGTTGATGGGCCAGTTGTGAGGCTGAGCAATATCTGTGCCTACTACTCCCATCATGCTATTGCCTCCACCCTCCTTCCCAGCATGCCCATCCTTCCTTCCTTTTGACTCTGCTTCCCTGTGGGGTGGGCTGCCTGTGCTGACAGGATGGCTGGGAGTGTTGTCCTGGCAGTTGTTTGGCTAAAAGTCTCAAGAGTGTCCCTGTGCTTCACACAACATAACCCAGGGTGGTGGTTCTTTGTGGGATCTTGAGTTAGGATGTGAGGCATTGCATTCTCCCAGGTGGGTTATGTGGAGTTTGTGTTGAGGGGTGTGTGAGGGGAGGTGCTTGTGACTATGGTCAGTGCTGCAAGTCCTCCTTCCCACCCAGCCAGATATCCCACCATGGAACGTGCTTGCATTGCAGGGAGTGGAAGTTGTCTTTCAGGATGTCAGTCAGTGGTGTCCTGCTGTTGGTTGTTGCACAGTTGCCAGCAGGGCCTTGTGCTCCCCACAGCAGTAGCCAGTGTCAGCCATCTTGTGAGTCCTTTTCCACTCCCTGTGATGTGAGCATGGTTGTGAGTGGTGTTGATGGGCCAGTTGTGAGGCTGAGCAATATCTGTGCCTACTACTCCCATCATGCTATTGCCTCCACCCCCTTCCCAGCATGCCCATCCTTCCTTCCTTTTGACTCTGCTTCCCTGTGGGGTGGGCTGCCTGTGCTGACAGGATGGCTGGGAGTGTTGTCCTGGCAGTTGTTTGGCTAAAAGTCCCAAGAGTGTCCCTGTGCTTCACACAACATAACCCAGGGTGGTGGTTCTTTGTGGGATCTTGAGTTAGGATGTGAGGCATTGCATTCTCCCAGGTGGGTTATGTGGAGTTTGTGTTGAGGGGGTGTGTGAGGGAGGTGCTTGTGACCATGGTCAGTGCTGCAAGTCCTCCTTCCCACCCAGCCAGATATCCCACCATGGAACGTGCTTGCATTGCAGGGAGTGGAAGTTGTCTTTCAGGATGTCAGTCAGTGGTGTCCTGCTGTTGGTTGTTGCACAGTTGCCAGCAGGGCCTTGTGCTCCCCACAGCAGTAGCCAGTGTCAGCCATCTTGTGAGTCCTTTTCCACTCCCTGTGATGTGAGCATGGTTGTGAGTGGTGTTGATGGGCCAGTTGTGAGGCTGAGCAATATCTGTGCCTACTACTCCCATCATGCTATTGCCTCCACCCCCTTCCCAGCATGCCCATCCTTCCTTCCTTTTGGCTCTGCTTCCCTGTGGGGTGGGCTGCCTGTGCTGACAGGATGGCTGGGAGTGTTGTCCTGGCAGTTGTTTGGCTAAAAGTCCCAAGAGTGTCCCTGTGCTTCACACAACATAACCCAGGGTGGTGGTTCTTTGTGGGATCTTGAGTTAGGATGTGAGGCATTGCATTCTCCCAGGTGGGTTATGTGGAGTTTGTGTTGAGGGGGTGTGTGAGGGGAGGTGCTTGTGACTATGGTCAGTGATGCAAGTCCTCCTTCCCACCCAGCCAGATATCCCACCATGGAACGTACTTGCATTGCAGGGAGTGGAAGTTGTCTTTAAGGATGTCAGTCAGTGGTGTCCTGCTGTTGGTTGTTGCACAGTTGCCAGCAGGGCCTTGTGCTCCCCACAGCAGTAGCCAGTGTCAGCCATCTTGTGAGTCCTTTTCCACTCCCTGTGATGTGAGCATGGTTGTGAGTGGTGTTGATGGGCCAGTTGTGAGGCTGAGCAATATCTGTGCCTACTACTCCCATCATGCTATTGCCTCCACCCCCCTTCCCAGCATGCCCATCCTTCCTTCCTTTTGACTCTGCTTCCCTGTGGGGTGGGCTGCCTGTGCTGACAGGATGGCTGGGAGTGTTTGTTGTCCTGGCAGTTGTTTGGCTAAAAGTCCCAAGAGTGTCCCTGTGCTTCACACAACATAACCCAGGGTGGTGGTTCTTTGTGGGATCTTGAGTTAGGATGTGAGGCATTGCATTCTCCCAGGTGGGTTATGTGGAGTTTGTGTTGTGGGGGTGTGTGAGGGGAGGTGCTTGTGACTATGGTCAGTGCTGCAAGTCCTCCTTCCCACCCAGCCAGATATCCCACCATGGAACGTCCTTGCATTGCAGGGAGTGGAAGTTGTCTTTCAGGATGTCAGTCAGTGGTGTCCTGCTGTTGGTTGTTGCACAGTTGCCAGCAGGGCCTTGTGCTCCCCACAGCAGTAGCCAGTGTCAGCCATCTTGTGAGTCCTTTTCCACTCCCTGTGATGTCAGCATGGTTGTGAGTGGTGTTGATGGGCCAGTTGTGAGGCTGAGCAATATCTGTGCCTACTACTCCCATCATGCTATTGCCTCCACCCCCCTTTCCAGCATGCCCATCCTTCCTTCCTTTTGACTCTGCTTCCCTGTGGGGTGGGCTGCCTGTGCTGACAGGATGGATGGGAGTGTTGTCCTGGCAGTTGTTTGGCTAAAAGTCCCAAGAGTGTCCCTGTGCTTCACACAGCATAACCCAGGGTGGTGGTTCTTTGTGGGATCTTGAGTTAGGATGTGAAGCATTGCATTCTCCGAGGTGGGTTATGTGGAGTTTGTGTTGAGGGGGTGTGTGAGGGGAGGTGCTTGTGACTATGGTCAGTGCTGCAAGTCCTCCTTCCCACCCAGCCAGATATCCCACCATGGAACGTGCTTGCATTGCAGGGAGGGGAAGTTGTCTTTCAGGATGTCAGTCAGTGGTGTCCTGCTGTTGGTTGTTGCACAGTTGCCAGCAGGGCCTTGTGCTCCCCACAACAGTAGCCAGTGTCAGCCATCTTGTGAGTCCTTTTCCACTCCCTGTGATGTGAGCATGGTTGTGAGTGGTGTTGATGGGCCAGTTGTGAGGCTGAGCAATATCTGTGCCTACTACTCCCATCATGTTATTGCCTCCACCCCCTTCCCAGCATGCCCATCCTTCCTTCCTTTTGACTCTGCTTCCCTGTGGGGTGGGCTGCCTGTGCTGACAGGATGGCTGGGAGTGTTGTCCTGGCAGTTGTTTGGCTAAAAGTCCCAAGAGTGTCCCAGTGCTTCACACAGCATAACCCAGGGTGGTGGTTCTTTGTGGGATCTTGAGTTAGGATGTGAGGCATTGCATTCTCCCAGGTGGGTTATGTGGAGTTTGTGTTGAGGGGTGTGTGAGGGGAGGTGCTTGTGACTATGGTGAGTGCTGTGAGTCCTCCTTCCCACCCAGCCAGATATCCCACCATGGAACGTGCTTGCATTGCAGGGAGTGGAAGTTGTCTTTCAGGATGTCAGTCAGTGGTGTCCTGCTGTTGGTTGTTGCACAGTTGCCAGCAGGGCCTTGTGCTCCCCACAGCAGTAGCCAGTGTCAGCCATCTTGTGAGTCCTTTTCCACTCCCTGTGATGTGCGCATGGTTCATGGTGGTGTTGATGGGACAGTTGTGGGGGTGAGCAATATCTGTGACTACGACTCCCATGATGCTATTAGCTACACTGACTTGCCCAGCATACACAGAATTCCTTTCTTTCAGTGGTCTTCACTGTGTGTTGGTGTTGTAGTGGTGGCACAATGTCTGGATGTGTTTGTTAGTTATATTTGTGCCACTGCCTAGCTGTAGTTGTAGTTGTGTTTGTACATGTGATGACACGGTTAAATGTAACTTTGAGATGGCATGTGTTGTGTTTATCTGACTGACATACACATTTTGGGATGATTCTGTTCTGGTTGCTGTGTAATTGCTAAGAGTGCATGGTTTGACTCTCCCCTTGACAGTGATGTGTGTGTGTATTGTGGCAGAATATTGTGTACATTTGTTGTGTACTCACCAGGCTCTGGGATGTTTTCTAGTCCATAGACGCTCACTGGCGGAAGGATGGCCCGCACCTTCTCCTCCCAGGGCCTGAGGTATACTGGCTTGGCAGGAGGGCCACTGCCGGTGTATTGGCTCAGGAGGTAGTCCTTCTTCAGCAGCTCCCGTACCCTCCTGCGCACGTCATACCACCTGTTCTGGATGTCAGTCTTTGTGCGCAGACATGGTGATTGTGCGTTCACCCTGTTGATGATCCTCTCCCACATCTTTGTTTTCTGGGAGATGGGTGTCTGTTGGACCAGTGCGCCAAACAGCTGTGGCTCTACCCTGAGGATCTCGTCTACCAGGACTTCCAATTCACAATCTAGGAACTTGTGATTCTTCTTTGGGGGCATGGTGATGGGTGGTGATGGTGAGTGATGTGTGTGTTGGTGTTGGTGTGCAGGTGAAGGTGTGTGAGTGTGTGTTTTGCTGGGTGTATGTGAGGTAGCTATTTGTTGGTGTGCTGATGGTGTGTGGCTTGTGTGAGGGATGAGCTGTGGGTGTGTGGTTGCTGTCTGTTCAGTGCTGGCAGGTGAATAGCATTTGCAAAGGATCATGGTTGGGATTTGTGTCCTTTATATGGGTGGAGTTGTGGGTGTGTCTTTGTTCTCTGTCCCCCCAGTATTTATTGGCTTTGTAATTGCTTGTTTGGCCTTTTTTTGTGTATTTTTCCTTAGTACTTTCTGTGCATGTTGGAAACGTTCTTGTGACCGAGTCAGACCCTGCAGTTGTCTCGTACAGTCTTCTCCGTTTCGTTCACGCTGTGTTTGTGCAATTTTCTATGCTGCGTACGCGTCGGTCGCGGTGTTTTGTGTTACTTCGGCTCGCAGTTTTGTATGCGTGTCGGTCGTACGGCTTGTCCTCCGTACGACTAGGTCGTGGTTTTCGCGCCTTGCATCGTACTTTGCGGTTTGGAGTTCGCGGGTACGTTTCGGTCGGATTTGTTCCGGGTGCGTGTCGGTCGGTTCGATTCGCGTGTTTTTCCGGCCGGATTGCTGTTTTCCGTGCGGCTCGGTCGTTCGGCTTGGGTTCCGTACGTGTCGGTCGGATTTTGCACGCTTTGCATCGTACTTGGCGGGTCGGGCGCCACAGGTACGTGTCGGTCGGAATTAATTCCGGCTCCGAGTCGGTCGGTGCTTTTTCCGGCCCGAATCGGAATCGACCCCTAAGTTTCCAGATAAGGTATCCATGCCAAATGTGCATAGTTTCCCCCCAACATCATGAAGATTCTAAGGGTTTGTGGATTTCTTTTTGCGAAAATGGTAAAAACTGCTTCACAAGAAAGTGCCTGCTTTTTTTCCTAAAAATGGCATTGATGAAAGGTTTGCTGTGCTAAAATCACAATCTTCCCAGCTTTCAGGAAAAAGGTGAGCTGAATCAAAAAACAATTATTTTACCACAGTTTTGCACTTTTTCTAAGAGGTAGCCAATTTTTCCTACTTTTTATGCTTTCAACCAACTTCAGGTTTGTGGTAACCCCTGGGTGACCCTGGAAAGCTATAGATTTCTGAAAAATAAACATAATTCTAAATTGAGCAAAGGGTCATTTGTATAGATCCCTCAAGGTGTTCTCAAATAAACTAGCTGTTGAATTAACAAAATAGTGAAAATACGTAGAAAAAACAGACATTTGTGATATTTTCATCTGTAACTTCTTGTCACAATGGCCAATTTGCAAACGCAATATACCATTAGGTCTGCGAGACCCTTCTGATTGTAGGGATATATAGGGTTTGTAGGGTGCCCAAGAACCCGAGGTAGCTACAGCCAACAACTGAGCTGCACCTTACAATGGTTTTTCATTGTATGCCAAATGTAGAGCAATTCGTATGGTAAAATATACAGAGTGAAAAATGGGTATGAAGGAAACCTATGTATTTCTGAAATGTACACTAGATACTGAGTTGTGGATCAGTGCTTATTTGTACACCTCTGCATTTGGGGTTACCCATACTATCATGTGATTCAGAGGCATTTTGCAAAATGTCTTCTTTTTTGCACAATGGCTTACATTTAGAAGCCACAAATGCAGAGAAATCCAATTGGTATTAACAGGTGTTCTACTATTCTATGTTTCCATATGTCTACTGATAAAAACGGTATGACTGGACCTAGCGCCTGCGGCACAAAACAACCCAAACCCCGACCTGGAAACATTATATTTAACCCAGCAGAATCAAAGCTTATTTACAATGTGGGTAGCTGTGGATTTTGTTCCCTGGTTTACCTGCAATCCAGGTAAACCTACCATACCCAGACATTTCTGAAAACTAGATATCCAGGGGTGTCTAAGTTGGTTTGACTTATTTGGCTGTCACTATGGTTTCTTACCCAGAATCCCTTGCAAACTTCTAACTGTGGCTAAAAATACACATTTTCCTCACATTTTTGTGAGGGAAAGTTCTGCAATCTGCGGGAAGCCACAAATTCCCTACTACTGTTTTCCCTCAAATTTCTCAATACAAATGGTACCTCACTTGTGTGGGTGTGCCTAGTGCCTGCGACAGGAAAGAGCCCAAAACGCAACATGAACTCATCAAATATTTCAGTTTAAAACCAACCCTTTTTGCAATTTGGCAGCAAGGGAAACTTACCAAACTTGCACATTTTTGAAAACTAGACAACCAGGGGAGTGCGGGTGGCATGGCTTGCATTGCTCTCACCCATTTTTTGTTTTACCCAGAAGCCCTTGCAAATCTTAAACTTTGGCTAAAACACATATTTTTCTCACATTTGTGTGATGAAAAGTTCTGGAATCTCTAGGAGCCACACATTTCCTACCACCCAGCATTCTCCAATGTCTCTCGATACAAATGGTACCTCACTTGTCTGGGTGGACCTAGTGCCCACGACAGGAAAGGGCCCAAAACGCAATGTGGAGACATCAACATTTCTTGTCAGAAAAATTACCAGATTTGCTAATCAAGGTAACTGCAGCAGTTGGGCTCAGGATCAGCGGCTACCCAGGGTAACCTATAAAGCCCAGACATTTCTGAAAACTAGACACCCGGAGGAATCCAGGGTGGTTTGCCACACATGGATCTCACAACAGTTTCTTACCAATTGCCCTCAACTCTTCAACCTCAAATCTTGTCTACAATCACACATTTTCCTTGCATTTTTGTGTTGTCAACATTTGGCATCAGCTGGGATCCACAAAATTCCCACTACCTAGCATTTCCCCACTTGTTTGGATACAAGAAAGGGGTGGAGGACAGGCCCATGCTAAGGTGGGGTGCCCCCCACCATTAAATAAGCAAACAAGAAAACCCTGGCAGCCTGTGGGCTTTCTGCCACCCTGGGGCAGCAGATTGGGAGTGAATGCCCACACCCAATCCCCAGGAGGACAAAAAGGCTAATGGGTCCCGGGGCAGCGAGGGGAGCACAGCCCATGCCCAGGGGGGCTAGTCCCACCCTAAAAAAAGCAAACAAGATAGAACCCGTTGCTAAAGGAATGCCTGACTGGTTAGCGAAAATGGTTCTTTCGGCACATTTTGGTATGCTGTATTCCCTGAGTATTTTCTTACTCATGGGAGTGATGGTAGTCCTCGCAGATTTGTTTCTTTTGCATCACAGTGTGGCAGCAGCAGAAACAAAACTCAGTTAGTGTACTGCTCTTGTGGATCGAGTCAGCCATGCTTCACACTCCTTTCTGACAGGAGGTCGAGTCCGTTACAGGCTATCGCAGGACTCAGCTCTAGTGGCTTCTCTCTTTCTGGGAGCTGTATAAGCCCGATAACCTTATGATTATAGCAATCTAACTTTCAGTAGTAGTGTTTTTCTTCATTTTAGCTTGGGTTCTTAATATTCTGACTATCTTTTTTTTCTTTTGCTATTTCGCTTTTTTGCTTCTTAATTTTCTTGTATCCTGCAATTTTGGAATTCAGTTTTTTAGACTTTCATCTCTGTCTTAACCCACCATCACAGTACTCCACCTTGGGAACTGAATTCTTATTTTTCTTTATTCTACCATGACAACATGGAAGAAAACTACTTCCTGTGTTCCTGTTCTCTTCAGATTGTTTCAGTCATCGTCCGTATATAATAGGTGGAGTCTAGGCTTTCTTGGCACTGCAACTCTTCTAGTTTCTACTTTGTAGCTCGTCTCTGGATGTTCCAGCTTTTTGCTGCTTTTATACCGTTTTTTGGTCTAGTCTTACTCAACTTCCAGGCATTGTGTTCCTGTCCAGAGTTTTTTTGACTCCTGAGAATTTTCCTCTGAAGGATTGGAATTCTCCAATCTGTTTTCGTCTTTCATATTGAAAATTCCTGCGGTCCATCCAAAAATTTGAGGTGGCGGAAAGAAACAACAGCCTTTTTCTTCTACAGATGATCTGGACCTTTCAGTGTCAATCAGCTCTTAACGTCTATATGGTTAGATTAAAACACTATTAAGGATAGATGGTTGGAAAGCAAGAGGCATATAAAAGATACTATATTAGGAGACATGGTGTATGAAATGTTCAAGTTAAAGACAGTGATTGGGCAGCTGTGAAGAAAATCGAGTCACATTTTCTCAACCGTGTTGTGTAAAAGAAGCAAGAAATATGTTTTATCACTTGAAAATGGCAAAATGTGGACCTTAGCTAGCGTGTGCAGAATACCTAAAAAGTGAGGCCCTCACTATGAGTTGCCTCTTAAAATCCCTATTAGTTCCACGCCCTCCATAATTCCTGGGGTGGAGGAGTAATAGTGATGACATTTTTTTGAGGAGTAACATGCAACAATTGCTGCAGAAAATGTTTCCTCCAGAGTTTCACATGGAGATTGTGGCTGCTCTTTCAGCAGCAGGAGATATCTATGTGAAAAACAAAAACTTATAACTATGAGGTCTATTAGGTTAGTCAATTGTATTTTCCTATCCTTGTAACCTTGAATAATTAATGTTCAATTTTACTAATGTGTGAGTGGTCTGTGTCTCTTCTAGACGGCTTTCTGCGTGCTGGTGAACTTAAATTCTAAATGCCTGACTACCTCTGGAGAGAAGGTCCTGTGCCAGCAGTGTCTACTGACCAGGTGGAACGATTTCCTTTTTTTTAAACAAACATTTATTAGCATTTCAAAGGGGTACAATATGTCAACTCATTTTAAAAACATTGTGCTAAATGAATCAAGATCTCCCTTCTCGTACCCTTAACTCCCCTCCCTCGAAGTCCCTTGATGACATAGTACAAAAGCAATATATTACATCCATTTTCCTTCCACTTTAGTAAAACTTTGTGAGGCCCTCATTCCTTCCATAGGGCCTAAATGGGCTTCCTGTCTTCATCGCTGTGGTCCACATTTGGGTGAAAAACCCCAGAGCTTTCCACTGTGGTGGGGAGGCAATTGTGTAGAAACTCACAGTAGCAAATGCCCCAACAACGGCCTCCATAGTGCCAAAAAGTGTGCCACTGTTGTTGGTACCAATGCTCAAGTGTGGGAGGATTTGCCTATTTACAGTGTTGCCCTATAACTAATTTTGCCACTCCCAAACACAGCAGCACTGCGTGCCAGTCTGTTTTGGCCATACACCACTCATTATCCAATCTCAACTCCGCCCTATCTCGCTTCTTCCGTTTCTGAGCAAACTCCTGGAGAAACATGTTAACACCCATCTCTCCAACCATGTCGAACTCACTGGGTGCTTAGATTCCTCCCAGTCCGGCTTTAGACCCAAATACAGCACCGAATCTGCCCTGCTAGCGGTCACAGATAACATCAGGATGACCCTAGACAAGGGATACTCCATGATACTGGTGCTGTTGGATCTATCCGCCGCGTTCGACACGGTGTCACACCGGATATTGCTCAGAAGACTAAAGGAGATCGGATTAAGGGACTCTGCCTTACAATGGATGACGAGCTTTCTATCTGCTCGCTCCCAAACTGTCAACTTAGGCCCGTATCGCTCCGCACCTATGGAACTGTCCAAGGGAGTACCTCAGGGCTCCTGTTTGAGCCCTAAACTGTTCAACATATATGTTGCTCCCTTGGCCAATTTTCTACGGACACATGGGTTTATTCCCATATCCTATGCGGACGATACACAGCTACTTTTCCCATTTGACAAATTTGATCCATCTGTACAGTTGGCCTTCTCTTCTGGGATGAGAGCCATCTCGCACTGGATGAAGAGTAATTTCCTCCAGTGTAATGTGGGGAAAACAGAGATTCTGCTCTTTCGTGAGGCCCCCTCCTTGTGGACACCAGAGTGGTGGCCGACCGATTTGGGTGCCTATCCTGCCCCCAAATCTACTGTGAAGAACTTGGGCGTTCGATTGGACCAAGCCCTTACTATGAAGGAACACACTGCTCAGACAGTGGGTTCCTGCTTCCACACAATGAGCCTGCTCCATCGAGTCTTTCCTTTGCTCCCTGACTCAACTCGGAAAACTATAACACAGGCCCTTGTACTAAGCCGCTTAGACTACTGTAACGGGCTGTTGATCTCTGCCAATTAGGCCTCGCTCAGCAGACTACAGGTAGTCCAGAATACGGCAGCGCGATTGGTCCTCAATGCCCCCCCCAGGACTCACTCCCGCCCTCTGCATCTGCAACTTCACTGGCTTCCTATCCGTCAACGGATAAGATTTAAAGTCTGTTGCATTATACACAAGGCACTGTTCGATCTGGGCCCTTCTTACCTCTCAGAGAAATTCACTCCATATTTACCTTCCAGATCTCTGCGCTCAGGTTCCAAACATCTTCTGATGGTACCTCGAGTCAGGAAGGCTAGATTGGGAGGAAAGGCCCTCTCACATCTTGGTCCTCGTTACTGGAACGAACTCCCACTACTCCTGAGACAATGCACAGATTATTTGCATTTCAGGAAGCTGCTTAAGACCACCCTCTTTTGTCTTTGATTCTCCTGTCTTTGTCTCTGATATAATTAAAGCCGCATTTCACCCATGCTGCCCGCCCAAAGCGCAGAGATACCCCTTCGGGGGTCGATTCAGGCGCTATACAAATAAATAAATAAAATAAAATAAATAGCACAATGCGGGCATTGAATGGTAATTGGAAACCCAGAACGGTTCGTAACATGTCTGCCACACTCTTCCAGAATGATAGCAACTTCAGATAATCCCACCATATATGCAAAGTAGTTCCTATCATACTATATCTGCACCAGAAGAGGTTTGTGGCAGTGGAGTGCATTCTGTGAATCTTCACTAGGGTATAGTGCTATTCGTACACTAACTTGTAATGAATTTCCTTATTTTAATGCTAGTGGAGCTTTTATGTATATTTCTCCTGAGCATGTCCCATTGATTTTGTACAATGGAAGTGTCTAATCATCCTATAGGATTCTCTGTTAACTTGTGTGTTGTTAGAAAAACTTTAAAGACCTGTATCAGTTGTGTAGAGATAATTGGTCTACTGGTGACTGCCACTAGTGGAACTTACTTCTAAAGATAATGGAAGATAATGGAATTTGAGAATGTCCTGCAACAGGATGCCTGCAACCCAGTTTGAGGAATTCCCATTAACTGGTCTAATTAGTAGGCTTTGTAAAATTAGTAGACTCTATCGAAGAGGACAGAGGTCACTGACGCCTGTTTTGACAATTCTATTATTCATTATGCCTGAAAAAGCTACTTTTTCACTAAGGCTTTTTGTGAAGACCTACATAATGCCGTTGAGCTATCTGCCAGAGAAAGCCTTTGATTTTGTCCCATATTTTGTGCTCAATGAAAGTTTCAAATTCTGAGGTTAAAGATTTCCTGGGCAGGGGGGCGTGGCTTAGCCGAGGATCTTGGCGGACGCGTGAGCCTGGAGCTCCGCACCAGCCCGCTTCTTATCCACGCAAATTGTGCAGCCGGGGCGTTTTGTAAGATCCTGGTGGTCCCCTGGGGGACCCGAACATTGCGGAGCGCACCCAGATGGAACCTGAGCCTGGTCGGAGCTACTGCTCGAGTGCTGCGGCCGGCTGCGGGGAATGAATAGCTGAGGCCGGTATCATCATGGCGGCCTTGAGACCAATTGCGAGGCCCGGGCACCCCTCCGTGCATGGAGCTGTGATGCTTAGGGGCTGAGGACCCCCCGGAGAGGCGTGGGCACTGTGCTGCAGCCGGAGAGGTGAGACCCGCCGCTGTGGTGAAGTGGGCGACGACGTCTGGGCGAGCGGCGCCACGGGCGGGCTGTGAGGCAAGTTCACAGAGCCGGAGCGCCGCCCACGAGGCAGAACTGTTGCCTGGACCTGTGGCATGGACAGACTATGCCGGAGGGAAGCGGCCGTGTCTGTGGCCCCGGCCGGCGGAGGCGGACTGGCAGGCTGAATTGAGTCGGTGGGGCAGGAGGCTTCCCCTCTGGCAGAGCCCCACCGAAATGAACCTGCGGGAGGCGTTGAACGCCGTGGCGGCCCTCCCCTGGTTCTGAATTGAGGCCGCGGTCGGACTGGGCGGTAGGATCGCGGCTGGGTTGATCACCACTAGCCGGGGACTACATTGAGGTGACCGCCGATTGCGACCCCGAGGTGAGCTTGGCTGCTGCTGGAGCGGCGCGGGGGGCTCCCCGGGTGCCCCATCAACTGAAACCACAGGGAGCTGGACTTGCAAGATAGACGGCCGCCACCTCTTTCCTTTGTGGGCCCGCATCGGGTGGTGTGCCGGTGGTGCCCCATGCGCTGGGCAGCAGGCGCGCATTCGGCGTACACCTGACTCTCTCCCCCGGGGGCCGGTGGCAGACTTCACCCTGGAGGACTGTCCACCTGTGAACTGTTGAGCGCCTTGCGGTGCGAGGCCTTGGCGTGGGGGCTCTCTTTGCGGACCCTGTCTACCTGCTGGGACCGGGGTGGCGTCTGTACATCCTAAGACTATACGTACTAAGAGTCGGGCTGCAACCACATGCCTGGTCTGGGGGGTGGCCAGAGAAGCGCCTGAACGGTCTGCGGGGCACCGTTGGGAGGACGGCAAGGGAGGTGGCCCACAGTGGGTATACGGAGGATTGCCTAGTGGCGTACATCAAGGGTGACACCAAGGCAGGAGACCCAGCACACTGGTGGAGTTTGTAGACTGAGGGACCGAGTCGACCACTGTCCGCTTGGGCAGGACTGCCCCGGTTGTGCCTGGGCGAAGCCGCTGGCCCGAGGACCTGCGAAGTACAAGGCCCTCAACGCGTGGCATGACCTTTAGGGGGCGAGGGGGCGATCCAGGCTGCTGGGACTGGAGGTCTGTAGAGTGGTCTGAACTGGGGCAAGGGAAGGCCTGGGTTACTTGCTGTCCCCCCCACCTACGGGGCACCCTGAACCCACTACGCTCTGTCAGGCGGAGACGGCGCCTTGGACTAGTGAACACTAGGCATCATGGGCAAACCTAGAAGCCGCCAAGCCGGGGTCCTCCAAGATCCAGAAGACAGTGCTCAGGAACAGTCGCAAACCACCTCGGAGGACCCGGTACAACAGCAACTTACTAAAATACTGGAGGCCATAGCAGACACATAGGCTACCCTCCACCAAGATATCAGTACTGTTGCAGTGGGGCTTGGCCTGCTTCGAGAAGAACACAAGAAACTGTCGGAACGGGTCAAAGAGACTGAGTCCAATGTTGCGGAGCTGGTCCCGGAGCAAAAGGTACTGGAGCAGCAGATGGGGGCCCTTACGGACAGAGTGGGTTTGTTGGAATGCAGGGCTGAAGATGCGGAAGGGCGCAATAGGAGGAACAGTATACATGTCCTGGGCCTGCCGGAAGGGTCGGAAGGGGGCGATATGGTGTTGTTCTTCGAGCGCTGGTTCAGGAGCGTGGTGGCACCCGAGGGTCTGTCCGCCTTTTACACCCTGGAGAGGGCTCATAGGGTGCCTGCCAGGCCGCTAGCCCCGGGTAGACCTCCGAGACCCGTGGTGGCCCGCCTGCTTCACTTCCGAGACAGAGACCTCCTCCTGCAAAAGGCGAGAGCGGATGGCCCCTTCACTGTGGACAACAGCAGGGTCTCTCTTTTCCCGGACTACACATTGGAGGTGCAGAGGAAATGGGCCTCCTACCTGGAAGTCAAGAAGGCACTGCGAGTGGAGGGGCTCCAATACTCCCTGATGTTCCTGGCTCGACTACGTATAGTGTTGGAGGGGAACACTCGCTATTTCGACTGTCCCACAGATGCCTGGGACTGGCTGGAGGCTTACAAAGGTGAGGCACTATGGAATCGGGGCTCTGGAGCCCTTGAGCGGAAGACCTCGGACACTGGGAAACGCCCAAGATGCCGACCCCGTAGGGGGAACCCGAAGAAACCCTCCTCGTCTCAGACTGAGAAGGAGAGGGCTGAGAAGCTGCAGGCTGTGGCGGCACTGATGCAGGGACGGAGCCCTGCCCCGGGGGCGGGGGCTGGCTCTATACGAGAGACAGAGGGCACTGACACAGATACCTCCCACAGCGATAGTGTGAAGATGCCTGTGGTGATGCCAAATACCGCGGACGATATAATTTGATGTATTTGGTAAGCTAAGGTGACTATGATACTTAGAAGGGTGCTGATCTGCACATGGCGGATCTCAGTCCCGAGCTGCTTTCTCACATATTGGGCTGGTGCGCTCCACCTGGTGGGAGCGTCATTTTCTAATCTTGCTTGCCCACCCCAGTTGAGTGCCGTACTAGGTTAGGGCCTCATTTAGTACTACCTGGTTCCACATGATGTTTGGGTGGCCGACCGTTGTCGGACTGCCCTGGGTTTGGGGAGTTGACGGTCGCATGGGTCTGTTTGTTGGGGGTTTCCTTTTGGTTCTCAATGCTAGCAGAAGGGTGGAACAGCATGAAAATGGGGGGAAGGAGGGGGAGGGCTCCTTCTCGAACTATTGTTTGGTGTCACACACTTTGAATGGCGGAGGCTCATAGTGTTATTCGGTTCCTAACATGGAATATCAGGGGCATGGGGTCCATTGCAAAACGTCATAACATATACTCGTACCTGAGGCGTAGGGACATCCACATAGCGTTACTCCAGGAGACCCACTTGAATAGTGAGGAAGCTGGGAAGCTGAAATGTCGATGGAGGGGCCAGGTTTTCGCAACCACCAGCTCGGCATTTGCTAGGGGGGTGCTGATCTGGGTCAAGCCGGGAGTCCCTTTTGCTGTTGAGCGGACGCGGTTGGATGCAGAAGGCCGATACGTACTGGTTACGGGGAGGATGGCGGGCCAAGAGGTCACCCTAGGTAACATCTATGCTCCTAACCAGGACCAGGTTGGCTTCCTGGATTCCCTTTCTGCTGTAATTGCTGATAGCTTGAGGGGCAGCCTGATTTTTGGGGGGGACTTTAACTGTGTTGCGGACGTCGTAGCCGACCGGTCGCACCCTCCCTTAATGGGGTCCCAGCCGCGCAGCACAGCCTCGGGGTTTAGCGCATGGATCACACACTGGGGCCTTGAAGACACCTGGAGGCTACAACATGATAAACATAGGGAGTTTTCTTTCTTCTCGCCGGTACACCAAGTGCATACATGATTGGATACATTCCTGTGCTCTCCCGCCTTTAATGGCTCTATCAAACATACCGAGTATCTAGGATGCACATTGTCGGATCATAGCCCGTTATTAATGACACATCAACCCCTGGGTCGGCGCCCCTCAATCCCCACGTGGAGACTCAACCCAGCATTGCTCGAAGATGATCCCTTTCGCACATCACTGCATACACTTCTAGACACCTACTTCCCCATCAATGTCAATACAGCATCCTCCTCTCAGGTAGAATGGGAGGCATTTAAGGTGGTAGTGCGGAGCCACTGTATGGGACAGGCGACGAGAGCACATAGGGAGCTTCATCAGGAAATCTTAGACCTCGAGGGGAGCATCCGCGGCCTCGATAACGCTCAGGGCACAGGCGACGCTGCCCGGGTGGCATTGCAGGAGGCAAGGGCAAAGTATAATGACGCTCTGGGACGGCTGCGCTGCTATGACTATAAGGGCTACTTAGATAAAGTACAGAGGGAGGAAGGGAGAGCAGGCCATCTGTTGGCGTGGTTAACAGGACCCGAATTAGGGGGGTCTCCCATCACACAATTGGGTCTAGATACTGGGGAGGTAGTGTATGACCCGGACGCGATTAATGATTCCTTTGTAACATACTATGAACACCTGTATGCAGCCCCGATCGCGGCCCCCGGTCTGCCGTGAGAGATTATTTGGAGCCCCTGCCTCTCCGTGTGTTAGAGGAAGAGGCCCGGGAAGAACTGCGGGAACCCGTAAACCTGCTAAGGCTGCCATACATGCACTGGCGCCTGGTAAGACGCCGGGGTCCGATGGTCTCCCGGCGGAATTTTATCAGCGTTTCACGGATACGCTAGCACCACAACTAGTTAGGTTGTATGCTGACGCGTATGAGGCTGGGGCGCTGCCCAGCTCCACCCAGTCGGCCCTGGTGATTCCCCTTCCGAAAACTAAGACGCCGGAGGCTGGTGTTAAGGACTATAGACCCCTTTCCATGCTTAACATGGACTTTAAGATCCTTAGTAAGGTCTTGGCCGGTAGACTAGTCCCGCACATGACGTCATTGATACATTCTGATCAGAACGGGTTTATCCCTTCACGCAATACCTCGTTTAATCTACACAGGCTCTACTCTATTCTCTACCACGCGGAGGCCCCGACCCGTCACCAGGCCGCGGTGCTCTCTGTTGACCTGGAAAAAGCTTTTGACACAGTGGGGTGGGAATTCTTATTTGAGGTGATGCTGCGCCTGGGCCTGGGAGAGGATTGGGTGAGGTGGGTGCGGCTATTGTACACTGCACCTACTGCAAGAGTTAGGACAGGCAGAATAATCTCCAGGGAATATAGGGTGTCTCGAGGGACCAGACAGGGGTGTCCCCTCTCCCCCCTTCTGTTCGCCCTGGCGATCGAGCCCCTTGCGGGGCGACTTCGTCAGGGAGGAGACGGGATCGGGTTGACTATCAAAGGGCGAATGCACCATGTCTCCCTGTACGCGGACGACTTATTGTTATATTAGTCTGATGCAGTCGTGGGCACCGCAGAGGCTATACATATTCTAGACGAATTCGCGGATATCTCGGGGTTACGAGTTAACAAAACTAAGACGTATCTATTCCCAGTGGCAGGCCCTACGCCCCGGCCGGATGCCCTGCTGGTGGATATACTATGGGCTTAGAACTCGTTCAAGTACTTGGGCATACATATCTTCCACTCACTTGACAATCTGAAAGAGGGTAACCTGGGTAGAGTGCTGCGCTCGCTACGTTCCTGTGTGCATTTCTGGCGTACACTGCAATTGCCTGTCATGGCCCGGATCGCTTTATCCAAAATGGTCAAGCTTCCGCGCTTATTGTATTTTTTTGCTAACCTTCCGGTCATCATGCCCAGCGGCTGGTTTCGTCCCTTGAATGCCTCGCTACGGGACCTGGTGTGGGGGGACGGGCGCCCCAGGGTGTCTCTTAAAACGTTGCAGTGCCCCATGTCTGAGGGAGGGCTGGGTGCCCCGAATTTTGAATATTATATGTTTGCCGCTCAATTACGATGGCTGGCGCAATGGATAGAGGGGGGGAACGAGGAGGGAACATTCCTGTCGCGCCCGGACTCTCATCCCAGTCTTGTGATGGCGAAACTCTTGGTACCAAAGACACCTACCCCGTACTGCTCCGTGCTGCAGTGCACGGCCTTTCAAACCTGGAAGCGATGCCAGGGCGGAGAGCGGCGACTTGCCAAATATTCTCCTATGTTGCCCCTCGTGGGACTGCCCCACGGGGACCCACAGTCCATATTCACAAGTGAGCAACTAGCCTGCTTGACAGAGGCGGGGCTAGATACTGTCGGGTATTGTTTCCTGGACAAGTCCCTGATCCCGTTTGATGGGCTAATGGAGGATTGTGGTTTGCCCCCGGGCCAGTTCCTGCGCTATAAGGCCCTGACACGTACGTTCACGCAGATATGGAACAAAGGGAGGGACGAACCGGAGACGCACCCAGTACTGCATGCCTTGTTCACACTTGGGATGGCGGGGCACCTAGTGAAATGGTTCTATGTGGCTCTGCAAGAAGCGTCGGTGCGCCCCCTCAGCAGGCTGAGAGCAAAATGGGACGCGACCGGGGGTAGAGTCCTTACGGACGCAGAGTGGCACAGGGTCCTGTACTACCCTAAGAGGATCTCTCGCAATACGCGCCTAAAATACATACAATTCAACTACACTCATATGGCTTACATGACGCCTCACCGCCTTAATGTGACATATGGGGGGGACGTCCGTCCATGCCCCAGATGCACACACCCGGATGCGGACTTCGGACATATGACCTGGGATTGCCAGGGTCTGCGGCCTTTCTGGGAGGCTGTGCTTGGTAAGCTTAAAGACGTGTTGGGCAGGGTACTACCCTCCACTGTGCAGACTTGCTTGTTGGGCCACTTCCCCAGGCTGCCGAAGCGGAAGGTTGGGATCAGGTTAATAGACCTCGCGCTGGGACTGGCTAAACAGCGCATTGCAATGGAATGGAAATCCCTGAGGGGTCCCAAGTTCGAGGCCTGGAACAGGGACGTTATCATGTGGGCAGGGGCGGAGGGTAGAGCGCTTAGCTGGGAGGAATCTAAGGGAGTGAGGAAGCACCCAATAGCTGGACACTGGAGGGATGGGTTGGTGGCCTGGGAGAACCCGGAGGGACAAACAACTAGTGGGTCTGGTTCAGACTCAGGTCAAGGGCCCCACCCCGACGGTACATGATTCATGAAGGATATTGAAACCTTTAGGCCGCACAGGGCGCCGCTTCGAATGACACTGATTCTTGGGTACTGCACAATGTAACCTTTAGACCCTGGTGTGGCGGTCCTACATGGATTGGGGGCTCCTCCCCCTGCCTTCCCGACCCCTTCTGGGAGGTCTCACTCCGGTGTGCTCCCCTTAAACCATAGGCTATGTTAACTTGGATTAGTACACCCCTCTGCACAAGGCTTATTTACTTCTTTGTTGGTTATGTTGTGTTATTTTGTCTTTGATTTTCCTTTTTTCTTTCTTTAATTAGGAGTGGTTTGTTAATACAGGAAGTAGTATTTAATAAACATGTATGTTATATTTGTACCCAGGACTGCGGGCGGAAATTCCCACATGCGATTTATAGTGAACGAGAGCTGGTGCACCGTATACTAAGAGTTCTGGCTAATTTTCCGACAGTGGTAACTCCAGGATAGACAATGGCTGGATCACAACTCTATACGCACATAGGCTGCACGATTTATAACCAGGCCTTTACCCGGGTTTTTGTTATAAAGCATCAAGCTGCGTACTTTCTCAATGTGTTATTGCTGCCACTGAGGAGCTTGTTCCTATTTGAGATGATGTCTATTATTTGCTGTATGTATTAAACATCTTAAAATGCCAATAAACATACTTTAAAATAAAAATAAAATTTCCTTGGCAGGGCCACCAACATCCAGCCATTTGCATGGGCTTTCTGGTCAGCCCTATGATACTACCTGGTCCTCTTGGCACTTTTTCAACTAACTGCCAAATATTCATAGAGGACTGCTGAAAGACGCATATCGCAGGTAGGTTGAGCTTGAAATTTAACTGCATCATCGTTATTTCCAAAAGCAAAAGTAAAATCGTCCAATGGGATCAACAAACTTGATGAAAGTAAAAAACTGGTGGAGGTTGAAGGAAAGATGTTCAGTCAATTTGAACGATACACAACCTCAAGCTATATCAATACCTCAGCTGGAGTCCATTGAACTGTCACAGACACTCAAGATAGAATACAATGGAATGCATTATGACTAGAAGGTAAGGTAAATATATGTATATGCAGAGTGAAGATAATTATTCATAACGATTACCTACATAAGAATGCTACACTAAAAAATATATAAAGTTAAATCACAACACATCTCCTTCGCATAGCAAGATATACCTTGCTCCCTCACTATCCTATTTCGGGACGTGTGAACGATAAGCAGGTGTCCCCAATAATGAAGTTACTGAAAAACGTAATCCTTATGCCAATTGGTGGGACTTGAACTGTGAGTTGGTCCGGGCGAGGAGCTACATAGTGTATGACTTATAGGGCAATTAGGTTGCATTTATGAATCTGAGCAAATAGCTAGATTTTATGATTCTGGGTAAAACTTTCAAATTGACGTTTTGAACAAATTGCTTCAATTAACCATTCTCTGTAAAGAGCTGGAATTTCTGATTGGACAAATAGCTTGCCATCATCCTGTAGTTCGGACTGGACTGTTCGCCCTAAGTTGGCAGGGTATGCCCAGGCGTGGGTCCCTTGCTCACTTTGCCACTGGATTCAAGCTAGCTTGGCTGATGAGGGGCGTTACCCCGATCCTGGACCCAGGATGCTTGTTTTCGGTCCAGGGAAGACCTGGCTTGGCAGTTCAGGCTGGACTGTTCCCATGAGGCACAGGGTCAAGACTGATTTGCATATGGCTGGGTCTGAACTGGGGTGGCGAAGTGAGCTAAAGAACGATGATGGATTCAACCCAGATCTGTGACTGGCGGTGAGTGTCTGAAAAGTTTCAGTGCTCCGTCCATCATCTCCTTGTGTTTGCTTTGTTCGCCCTAAGGTGGCAGGGTGTGCCCAGACGTGGATCCCTTGCTCACTTTGCCACTGGATTGAAGCTAGCTTGGCTGATGAGGGGTGTTACCCCGAAACCGGTCCCAGGATGCTTGTTTTCGGTCCAGGGAAGACCTGGCTTGGCAGTTCAGGCTGGACTGTTCCCAGGAGGCACAGGGTCAAGACTGATTTGCATATGGCTGGGTCTGAACTGGGGTGGCGCAGTGAGCTAAAGAACGATGATGGATTCAACCCAGATCTGTGACTGGGGGTGAGTGTCTGAAAAGTTTCAGTGCTCCGTCCATCATCTCCTTGTGTTTGCTTTGTTCGTCCTAAGGTGGCAGGGTATGCCCAGACGTGGGTCCCTTGCTCACTTTGCCACTGATTTCAAGCTAGCTTGGCTGATGAGGGGCGTTACCCCGAAACCGGTCCCAGGATGCTTGTGTTCGGTCCAGGGAAGACCTGGCTTGGCAGTTCGGGCTGGACTGTTGCCATGAGGCACAGGGTCATGACTGATTTGCATATGGGTGGGTCTGAACTAGGGTGGCGAAGTGAGCTAAAGAACAATGATGGATTCAACCCAGATCTGTGACGGGGGTGAGTGTCTGAAAAGTTTAAGTGCTCCGTCCATCATCTCCTTGTGTTTGCTTTGTCCGCCCTAAGTTGGCAGGATATGCCCAGATGTGGGTCCCTTGCTCACTTTGCCACTGGATTCAAGCTATCCTGGCTGATGAGGGGTGTTACCTTGAAACCCGTCCCAGGATGCTTGTTTCCAGTCCGGGGAAGACCTGGCTTGGCAGTTCGGGCTGGACTGTTCCCATCAGGAATAGTGTCAGTACTGATTTACATATGGCTGGGTCTGAACTGGGGTGGCGAAGTGAGCTAAAGAACAATGACGGATTCAACCCAGATCTGTGACTGGGGGTGAGTGTCTGAAAAGTTTCAGTGCTCCGTCCATCATCTCCTTGTGTTTGCTTTGTTCGCACTAAGGTGGCAGGGTATGCCCAGACGTGGGCCCCTTGCTCACTTTGCCACTGGATTCAAGCTAGCTTGGCTGATGAGGGGCGTTACCCCGAAACCGGTCCCAGGATGCTTGTTTTCGGTCCAGGGAAGACCTGGCTTGGCAGTTCGGGCTGGACTGTTCCCATGAGGCACAGGGTCAAAACTGATTTGCATATGTGTAGGTCTGAACTAGGGTGGCGAAGTGAGCTAAAGAACAATGATGGATTCAACCCAGATCTGTGACTGGGGGTGAGTGTCTGAAAAGTTTCAGCACTCCGTCCATCATCTCCTTGTGTTTGCTCTGTTCCTACGAGGAACAGGGTCAAGACTGATTTGCATATGGCTGGGTTTAAACTGGAATGGCATGGGGAGCAAAACAACGATGGATTTAGGCCTGGATCTCTGTACTGGGGTGAATATTTGACATTGTGCAGCATTCTGTCTATCAATTGTTCTTTTTGTAATCATCCTGTAATTGGCAAAAAGGTTCAAGCATGGCGTTATGTGATATCTGCTGTTAGAATTAAAAATAATTCTAGCTACTGAATTCTGCAGGTAATTATTAGCCAAATACTGTTAATTCCATCTAGGATGGCTTTCATTAGTTCATTTTGAGAAAAATAAGAGTTTGGGTAACAGATCATAAGTCAATTTATGAGAGAAAGCTTTGCATGTCCCTGGTGTAATCCATAATGAAATTGCCTAAGGAGATCAAATATCAAATGTGGATATCTGTTTGAGTCTATGGTGACTGTAACGTGTTTTAGTTAGACTTGTAGATACCCATGTGGCGCAGGGAGGATTTAAGGCAGATGTTATGAAAGCTTTGGAGGATCTAGGTAGCTAATGGGGCTAAATTTAATTTAAAAACGTTACAACATGACATGATTACAGCATAACACCTTCTCATTTACTAATCTTTAAAAGTAATTTAAAGTAAGAATGAATAATGGTCATAACCAAATAACGACAATTGTTTTTTTTCCCCTCAGGACCATTCAATGTGGTTGAGTGTTTGAGCCAAGATTAGAGCCCAGGTCAGGCCACAGTCACCATCCTAGGCACTTCACAACATTTTCTTCCTGGTAGAGGTGTGCTGGCCTACAGATTAAATAGGCAATATCCTTGCATGTAAGTTTTTCTGAAAGTATGACCTACTTTAAAGTGCCTGCAGGCATTTTTGTACACCGAGGTTTTATCCCTCTCTATGACTTTAACAGCTTTTGCTCAGGATTTACATTTAAATGATCATTTAGCAGTACAGTAAATGGCATAAATATGTAGCTTGAGTTCTCACCTTAAACTAGGACCGGTCTATAACAAAAAGCTACCCTGTTAGTACCACAGAAAATTTACAAGCATGCAAATTATCTGCCCTTTTGAAATTGGGATGAAATTCCAACTGCCAATAATCATGAGGGTGCAACAGAACCCCAAAATGAGTTGTTGGCCTCATTACTCATTTTTCATGTACTTTGCTAGACAGGTCATATCTTTTAACATTGTAAATATTGTATAGGACTTATACCTTATGTTCTTTCCTCACTATTCTTTCACTTCACGCGCACACCCTTGAGCACTTTATGTCACATTATCACTATGGAGCAACCTTTGCTATATCATGTACTGTAATTGAAATGATACATGTCTACATAAACTGTGTATCGATAACCAAGTTCAACCTGGACATTTTGAGTTATTGAGTTGGGGTCTTGTAAATATCGGGGTTCTGTTGCACCCTTATGATTATTGGCAGTTGGAATTTTGTTTCATGTATCAATATTAGCCCATTTCCAACTGTGATTGGGTATACCCCTTTGTTATGTACTTGCTTTTGAAATTGGGGTCAGGAGAAGGAAAGAGGGACTGGGTGTCATAAATGAAGCTTTTGTATTGGTTGTTTTAAGCAATTATGCTTTGAAAAAGTTTACTAAGACTCATCTGTTGTTTTAGTAAAGATACTTTCCTAAATGAAGCTTTCCAGCAAGAAACTAATTATCAAATACCAGCTGAGGGATTGCCTTTAGAGAAGTAGGCAAATCAGAATTAGAAGGAATTGCAGCAATGAACTACTGCACAGGTTCATACTGAAGATCGTTTTGAAACTATAGTCTAGTCTTTGCTGATGCAGAGATGTGTTACAACAGTGAAAACAATGCTTCCCAAACTATTAATTTCATCTGCTTTACAAAGGTCCAGTAAGAAGATTTTGAACAGCTTTTATTTTTTCTGTTGGATTGCAAGTTTTTATTTGTTTAACTAAAAGTGAGTTTACAAAGGTCTCCTTTGGATTCATGAGAGTTTTTCTGCTACTTGACTTGAATAGGTCACAAAGGTCAAGTTTGAAGACTTCCAACAAGGTTATTTAGCAGCTGGTAATGTGATATGAAAAAATAACTTTGAAAGCTTTGTTTTCTTCTTTTTCCAATGGAAACAATTCATGAGCGTATCCTTTGCTTGGGAGTTTATTCAAAAGCATGGCATTATTTGTTTGAAAGTGACTACAACCTGGGACAAATTTAATTTCCTGTATGTTTATTTTTTGAATGTCTGGCAAGTCACTGAACTATATTTTTGTTGGACTTATAAATCAGACTTTCATGAAAAAAGGTAAGGAGGGCAGGAAGGGAAAATTGTTAATGTTCAATTGCAACACTCAGTTCTTTCTTATCTTTGTTCTAAGCAAATGTATTTTTGTTTTAAAACAGAGAGTTAATGGAAAGAAAATATATGGGTTGTAACAGAGTGCAGGCAGTCAAGAAAGTTCAGATAGCATTAAGGTCAGTGGTTAGAGTCTTTGTATGTATAAAGTTCACATCCTCTACAATAGCTGAAGTAATTGGTGTATTTCTATTTCCATAGGTAACCAACCCTTGTCTAGTGCAACAGTGAACAACTGGCTGCTATATCTTTTCCCATCCCCTTTTTCCGGGAGCCTCCTTTACTCAAGTCTAGGACTGGGTAGGAGTCTCAGAGGGACTATGAGTGAAATATCCTACAGTCATCTATAATTCCCCGGCGGGGGGGGCTCAAGTATTTGTTTGGATTCGTGACACTGGGTGTGGTGAAGCAAAATGTATGCAATATCCACAAAATTGTAATTTTGTGGCTATCCACAATGATTTTGCATTATTGTTCTCACCTGGAAACACATGTAAATAAACTCCAAATAAAGCATGTTTCCAACATTTGTAAATGAAAGGGGGCATTGATCTTATTCCTCCAAGGAAAAGGTGATAATTGTCTTCTAGTACTGCAAGACCTATCAGTGGTCTTTGACATTGTTGATATGAAAGACTACTTCAGACACTTAAAATGGTATGGATTTTTGTGGCAAAGTCATAAGATGGTCCTAAGATGGTTCAAAACCTTCCTGACCAACAAATTGGTCAAGAATAAATGTCTCTCCTCCAGAATCATCAACCTGTCCAGCGGAGTCCCTCAAGGGGTAATCCTAACTCCACTCTTTTTATTCTGTACTCTGAGCTTTAAGCCTAACCCTAAAACCACAGGAGTAATCCTGCACCAATATGCAAATTATACCCAACTTTGTTTAAAACCTCAACACCAAATAACTTCTCCACTCTCAGATGCTGCCAATATCAAGTACAAACTTGGATGAGAGAAAACTTACTTTACTAAACCCATAGAAAATAGAATTCCTTCTCATTTCCACATTAATCAAGACCAAATTAGATCATAACCTCTTGAAATCTCTGGAATTGGAACTTTCTTACCAACCCTTACTCTGTCTACCAAATCTGTAAGCTTCACTCTAGACTCAACTCTGATGTTAATTTCTCATATTAACAGCAGGGCCAAATTCTCTACCTTTCAACTGCACACATTGCACATTGTAGAAATTCATCATTTCATCTTCTGCGGTCATCTCCAACCATTCCTTCTCTAGTTGCCTCCATGCTAGATTGAATGAATGGCATTTAGAAGGCCCACATCAAGCATCTATCCCACTCAGTTCAATTCTAAAATCTGCTGGAAGCCTGGTTCACTCTGCAAGCAAATACGACTGCATCACTCTATACTTTTTGAGCCTTCACTGCCTACCCATCCCAGCCAGGACCACTTTAAAAATGTTCTACCTCTTCCAGAGAGCCATACATGAAATTCCTAACTAGCAAAGCTACTTAATACCACAGGTGGCTCAAGGGGTCTCAGAAGTCACAAATCCCTTCTGCTTGACCCTCCTAAATTCAGAACAGCGACTACTTAAAAACAATCCTTCTCCGGATCAGCCACTGCGGCCTGGAACTCTTTATCTTCCAATTTCAGAACGTTGACCCCTCTCTGTCATTCACAAATAACTAAAGACTCACCTTTTCCAACAATTCGTAGCCTAAAATCTCCAAGGTAACTTTCAAACTTAGAAAGAATTCTGCTGTGGGTATATATTTTGAGGTTTTAAGTTGTTGAAGCCCTCTCCTCATCTCCATGTATTCCCAACATTTTAACATTGTTTTAATGTAAAGCGCCCTCATGCCAACCTCTCCTGACACGCTATAAATGGATAAATAATATAAATATTTAAAGGCAAAATAGCCTGTCCATACAGAAAGATAAACAAAATGTGTTATATGCTTATATACTAGTCTTTTCCAAAGTGTGGGTTGGTTGTGAGTCTACTTTTGGTGAGTCGCATAAGGCCTGGTATAATTAAGTAATACAATTTTTGAGCCCCCTGACTTTCTTCGCCTTGTGTTACATACAATAAAATATGGATATAGTTTACGTCTGACACCTGTTTGTGCAGCAGCTGAAATTGAGCTCCTTCAAGAGCTGGTTCACAAATATTCCTGGACTTAACAAATATGCAGCATCTGCTTTTTTGTTGTTTTTGCCCGTCAATTGCCTTGGAATGAGTTTGGGGCTGCAGTCTGCAGAGTCTTTATCTTGTCAGCTGCACACGCCTCTTCAGGGCCAGAGGGGGATTAGGCTCATAGACAATTTAAGGTAATTATTCGCAGGCCAGTCCTGCTGGAAGGTTAGTAGCGTGGAGTCACTGTCACATTTAAAGCTTGTACTTCATTTGTAACTCACTCCTCCCCAGTTCTAATGGTCAAAATACTTTATTTACAAAGTAAATGCAACATGACATCAGCACATAGGCACACTTGTATTAACACTGAATTGTGTGCGTTTAGCATTGTCCTATTTGAATCATGTTATAGCAGATTAACCACTGACATATTTCCATGTCTCCACATCTCCCCATCTTTGACGTGAACATTCGTGGATATTTTATTGTCTATAACACAAGCCAAAGAAAGTCCCTGGGGCTCCAAATTCTGACTATGTTCTACCAGTCTGTGCATGATTGTGCCATAGCTCAACTCCTTGACAATGCACACAGCCTCCCCGTTTGCCAGCCAACCGAGGTCATTATTGCAGGCAGTAGACTTCTTTCTTTACAGTAAAAAATGGCCCCCTGCCTTATTAAAGCTAGGTGGGTTGCGAAACGTTGGTCTTTCTAAAAATTAGGTTGTGGTTCTAAAAAATTTGGGAAGCAATGTTAAATATAATTTTGGTTTTCTATTCATGCAGATGACCTGCAGAAGGACGTATAGCAGAAGAGTTGGAGCAAGAGGATGTGCTACTTCTGCAATTCTTGACTTGTGTAGATTTCTGAGTACTTCTGGGGATTTTTGTTAATGCCCAGAAAGCTGAATATTTACTCATATAGCTTGGGTAAACATACAGCGAGTCGATTTGACTTTTTAAAAGCATTTTGTGACTCTGCCTTGTAGAGATTTAAATGGAAATATATAGATAATGTAACATTAAGATTTCAACAAAGGGGCTTTAAAGAAGCAAAAAGCTGTCAACTAATGCCTGTAATTGGTGGTAGCCATTATACCAACTTTGTGGTCACACCACTTCCATCGTTTGAGCTCTGCACTGGTTCCTGTGGGCCAAGTGTACCTCTGTCCATGCCCTTTGCACCTCCCATGAAGATATAGATGCTACCAAAGCAACTTTGCTCCAAAATATACTCCAAACACACCTACAAACCACGAAAGACCCCTAGATTCAGACTGGCATTTACACCCCAGTCCTTGGTCAGTGTGACCTTTGCAATGCAGATGACCAAATTCTAGAACTCTCTTTCTCTCTCTCTCTATCTCCAGCACGACTGAAAAGTTGTAAAGACCTGATCATTCCTAGGGAACTCACCCTACCATCCCTCTAAGATCACATGACAATACTGGCTCTACCATGACTCCGGCACCCAAAGCTCAAAACTCGAACTGAGCTGGAGATGCTAAGTGCTGAGAGACTCTTCTCCGCCTATACCCCTCTCCTCAGCCTTACTACCCTGCCTAAGCGCAGTGCTATAGCTGCAGCAGCATGACTGGAGCACCCCACCGGCCCCAGGCACTACACCGTATGCTTCCCACTGGGAGGCTTATTTATGAGAGGTTTACTTTGTGTGTGCACCACGCATCGTGCTACATGCGGGACGCAAACCTCTACGTCAGATTTATGAAGCCACGCAAAGCCACTTTGCTTGGCTCTGTGTGGCTTCTTAAATCTGGAGTAATGCAACGCAGCACAAATCGATGCGTTGCCTTGCTCTGCACTGGGCAGGCGTTTGATGGGAGTTGTGTGGGTGGTCCCAAGCAAGTCCCATGGATTTTGACGCATTCCCAGATTTGCAAGAACTTGTAAACCTGGGAATGCGCCAAGATATTACTTTTTCCCAAGGGAGGTGTAACATGGAGAAATATCTCTATTTCTCCTTGTTTCTTCCTCTTTCTATGTGTGCTACACTCAGCAGCACACATATAAAGAGGAATATATCTCCCAGGATTGTTTTCGTGCAGGAAGGTGTTCCTGCATGCAACACAGGCACCCTTGACCCACGGTGCAATGTGCCTGCATTGGCACTATGAACTGATAAATGTGCCTACAAGGGATTTTTTTATATATTTGATTTGAATTATTTTTGCTTTTTACTTAACGCAAGTTTTAATATTTTACTTGCAGATTGATTTCTTTGTATATAGTTCAAACTATTCATGCACAAATGACTTACATACAATTTTGGTTTTCTAATGTAAATAATGACTCTTCGAGCGAGCGTGCTACCCGATGCGAATTGTCACAACGGAGTTCAGATTCATTTCCACTGCGTATTATTGGCCAATTGCTCTCGTCCATACAAACGCGGTTCCAAATGTGATCCGTCACAAGGAATAGCAGATTGGGATTCGCTCTTTCGCATAGAATATCTGCTGATCTATTAGACTCTTGGACGTTACAGTGACATTAATTTACACACTGACTTTTAAGGGTCAACCATTTTAAACTCGCATAGTCCTGAAGATGGTCTTACGGATGACAGCTTATAAGACCGAAACGTCGACAATTGCACTTTTTTTCAGTACAGTGTTACCATTGGCTATATTCATCTGTATTAACTAGCTGATTTGCCTTATTCTAATTTGAAAAAAGTGTACACAATTGTTACGGTGAAGTTAAAAAAAAACATCTGTATCTCTTCACAGCTTCCTGTTTCATTGTGTGTTTAATGATCTAGTACCCTTTACCATCATTTTTTATGATAAAATTCATTTTTTAATATACCCCCGTGTTATTTGATATTTTCTGATATAATCTGATGGTTTCATATTTACATTAGAAAACCAAAATTGTATGTAAGTCATTTGTGCATGAATAGTTTGAACTATATACAAAGAAATCAATCTGCAAGTAAAATATTAAAAAGTAAAAAGCAAAAATAATTCAAATCAAATATATAAAAAAATCCCTTGTAGGCACATTTACCAGTTCATATTATATTGCCCAAGCCGTCAAGGGTTAATTGGGTTTCCCATTGCACTTAATACTGCATTGGCACTAGGCAGCCAAAAGGGTGCCAGCACATGGGAAACGACAGGAATGCGCCATATTGCCTTAATTACGGTACTTTGCTGACCTTTCCCTGTCATGCAGTGCATCGCAGCAAGATGATTTGCTCCACTGCACTGCATGCCTTCTTTATAAATGAGCCCTTTTGTTTTAACAAACACTTGCCCACTGCATGCATTCTACCATCCAGGCACATCAGACGGATCATTGACAGAAAATAGGTAACAAAAATGTGTTGTGGATAGAATATTGAGTCAAAAATAATGAAATATCGAGAAGGTAAGTGCAAATAGGTAAGTATAGATCTACTATTCATAACTCTACATCTATGTACCTTGAAGATATGTATATTGTCAAGGTACATTTATGTGGAGTTATATATAGTAAAACTTTGCTTACCTATTGAAACTGACCATCACAATATTTTTGTCCTCGATATTCTTGACATATTTTTTTCCCGATATTTTATCGAAATACCCACCAGACAGGATCTGATCACACTCTTGTGCATCACCATCTTGGCTCAGCGTAGCACCACAGTGACGTGACTGCATCCCACCATCTTTTAGTCATGGCATCTAATGATCTGATTACTTATGCTTGCTCTGTGTGGACCCTCTTACTTTTTCATTGCGTACTGTCAGATCCTCCTTAACCTTCCCTCTGTCAGGTCTTGTGCCTCACATAAGATTACTGTGCTTCCCTGCTCTGTCTAGTTTTGGCCTAGCACACCCATTAAAGTTGTGCCCCTCAAATAATACAGGCCCAGGTGTGTTAATATGAACAGTTCCATAAAAGCAAATCAAGACTACAGTACCCAGAGTGCATTAGGTTTTCTCACAAATGTCAAGGACTAGAAACAGTTCCTGTATTGACCTGGAGGGAGTTGGTCACCCGAATACCATTTACAAGCCAAATTGTAACAACTATCGCAACACTCACCAACAGAGCTTCTGTTACAATCAATTCACTGCTGGGGAGCGCTAACAAAGGAATAGAATTGCTGGAGTCTAATTAGAGGTAGCAAACCTTCAGATGTACAAGTGGGAGACACTTTGTGAAGAGAAATCGATAGTCCAGGAGCATCACAGCTTAAACTTCGAACCGTAGTTTATGGAAGCTATGATTACGAAGGGAAATCTCATGCTTCCTGAAAACCATTTGCAGCTGAACTAACTACAGACCTCAGGACCCAGCTCAGGGTGGCCATACTAGTTACAACACTCCTTGTCTTCCCCAAGGACACCTACGAGTGATGTCACACTGGAATCCTCTTCACTTACCAGTGAGTTCCTGAAAACAGGTGTAGCTGTCATCAGTGCGGCAGATGCAGTGGCTCTTAGAACTAGGGGCTTGGGGGGCTCGGGCCATCACAACTAAGGTTGTCTCCAACCTCCCAACCGGGCGCCTTGTGACCCATTGCCCTTGCCTGCACTGGTCCTTGGGGGCCCTTGCTGCGCTTCTACCCTGAAAAGCCTAATCCGCTACCACTGTGAAACAGGGGTCTAGCGGGGTGAAGGCAGTGTCGTAACGAAACTTAAGAGGCTCCCTTGCAAAGTACATGAAGGGGACCCCCACGCTCTGGACCTCGTCAAGAGCTCTCAGTCCAGATGCACAGTGCCGAAAGGGGCCCCCTGGAGCTTGCCCCCTCCCTTCCCCCCGCTCTGCAGGGGCTGCGGGGGCCAATGTTAAGCTACTGAGTGAAGGGCCCAGGTATGAGCTGCGACATAAAGTTTTATTTTTCTCCAGAGGGGGTGTGATGTTGCTGCTGAACCGTGTTGTTTTGCCTCAAGCTTCTACACACATTTCAGATATGCAAGCAAAACAAAAAACATTAGAGTGATGTCTTCATCTAACATCTAAACGTAGAAGAGAACGTGACACTTTCCAGGCAGAAAGTTTACAAAACATAACATTTAGAGTAAAACATCAGAGACTGTAGACTTTGATATAACAAAGTATTGCCTGGTCTGTTGTGAGAAATTCAGGAATGGGCCTGGGATGGGGTTGGTAGACCTCATGTAAATGAGCAGGATTTGTTGTGTTTATCTTTCGTTTACGCATAATTAAAGGGTGTGCAGCCGAGTATCACAAGACTCTTCATTAACCCTCTGAAGGCTTGCACGTAATTAGCCTTAAGCTTATAATTATAAGGTTGTTCACTCTGCAACCATTTGTTGATCCTTTACCTGGGCATGCAAGCCTGACAGGGAATGTTTAAGGTAAAGTTTAAGCAATAATTCTGAATCTTACAGCACTTTCTTTTTGCTACATACACAATATGCCGCCGGTGACCCGATCTCATGCTATACACATACCTGTGGTTTGCCTTTGATGTTTCAATCTCCAGCAGCATGTGGGGGGCTGTTTCTTTAGAGGATTGAAATGATAATCTAACTGTAATGCAGCGAGGCAATGTGGAGGCTTTCTTGTATGGCGATCTCCCGGGCTGCGAAACTGAGGGAAACGAGGATGGAGTTTATGACACGTTTCCGGGCGAGGAGAGCTCGATGAGGTGTAGAAGTGCTAAAGTATCCGATCTGCACGAATATTATCTGAATTTAGATTAAGAATGTGTTTGTGCAAGGATACTTCGTCCTGAAAAAGTCAGGCTGTTGTATGCTTGCCCTATTTCAATCATTATTTCAAAAAGCAGATAACACAAGTTGCAAATCCCTCAAAATATTGGGCCTCAAATGATACATGCCTCACAGAGTAATTCCAGTCATTCTCAATTTTTTAATATATTTTTTTTAAATACATTTCTTTATTGTGTTTATACATGGAAACATCAACACAAGCCACCCCAGGCACCGGCTCATGCTTCACGGGGCTTCTTTAGCACATATCATGTGGATCTAATTTCCCGTTCACCACGCCGATGTAAAATGCCTTCCATGATTGTGAGTGCTGCAACTACTGCAGGAGTGGTGTCAATTGACTTTAGAACTTTATTATGGTCAGATGTATGCCGGGTCAGTGTAATACTCTTTTAAGCTGCTTGAGACTTTTCTATGTTTTTGGGGACAACCCCTAGCTTCATATATCCTGATCTCAAGAATGCGATACCTGTCCGTGCTGCATATCCAACCTTTAACACTTTGAAGTGTTGGCTTCCTCCAGTTCTGTGCAATGTCTCTCTTTCCCAGCGTCAAGCCCAATCTCAAGAAAGTCTTCTCGGCATTAGTGAAGCCATCATCCGCAGGACGTTCAGGAGGCCATTTTGGGACACAAATAGTGGTGTAATTAAACTTGAGGGCCCCTCTGCAAAGTACATGGAGGGCCCCCCTAACACTGCGGACGCAATCAGGGGCTCTCAGGCCAGGGGCCTGCCAGACGTGCACAGTGCCGGAGGGGGCTCCCTGGAGCTCGGGGGCCTAACTGCACCCCGGGGGTTGCGGGGGCTAATGTTACGCCACTGGACACAAATCTATCAGCTGTTTCAGAATGGTTCGGAATGCGTGACCACAAGGGCCCAAGGGATGGACAAGCCGAAATAGGTGTGAAGAAAATCTCCCACTTCAGCCTGACATCTCAAGCATTCTGGGCAGAGCCCCTCTAAAAAAATCCACAGTTTTTCGGGTGTTTGGCAAATTCTATGTATGTACTTGAACTGTATAATCACTAGGGTTTTAAATAGGTAAGAGCCTTTATTTAGGACTGGTGTTGGCTAAAAGGCGGATCACCATAAAATGGATGAATGCCCACCCACCCAGATATGCCAAATGGTTACCGGATGTATCTGAGTGGGCAGTGGCCGAAGAGGTCAGAATGAAACATGTGAGATGGGACGAAAGGCTAGAAGACAACCGGGCAGCGTGGAGACAGATGCTGTTAGGCCTGCGGAGTGATAGGGCAGAGATGGAATGTTCCAATAGTGAGACATAAAAAGCTCAGCAGGGGGCATGGGTAATGGCTAATCAGGAGTAGAATGAACACTGGGATAAGATGCTCCAACGGGGCAACGAGACCACGGACACAAAAACTGATAATTCAGTAACATATTTGTGCAACACCGAAAAAGAGTTCTGACTCATGCCATGTGATTCATACTGTTGCGCATTGTTTAATTACATCACCACATGAGCAGCCATGCGGGTGGGGGGTGTTGGTGAATATGTATTTGAATCTATAAGGATATAATCCTGTGTTTCTGTACATACTATACTGTGACAATAATAGTTGTGATGTATACTGTATTGAGAAACCAATAAAAAAATAAAATTATATATATATATATATATATATATATATTCACTGAAAAAACCATAGGTTTTAGGGACAGTTATAGTTAGTTGGACATTGCACTCGTACAAAACCCGTGAAATTCCCCGTTATAGTTAGTTCAGCTAACTATAACTGCTGATGACGTCACATATTACATCACTCATGACATGGTCAGTGACATCACTGATGACATCACTGATGACATCATCCAGTGACTGTGTGTTTCTGTAAAGTTTAAATATGTTTAATATATATGCCAAGGTGTATTGAAGAATGAGTGGGTGTATAAGTGTCTGGATGGATGATTTAGTAGGTGCGTGACTAACTCTATAAGTGAGTGATTAAATGTATCTTACTGAATGCATGGGTTAGTCACTAAACTGGGTGAATGTCTGTATCCGTCTGTCTGTTGCTGTGTAAGTGGCTGCATGGGTTTGTGAATAGCTACATGAGTGTCTATATGAGTTATTGATTGGTTGTCTGAGTATCTGTATGGGTGCCTGAGTGTTTGTGTGGGTGGGGTGTGTGCGACTCTATGCATAGATGTGTGAGTGGGTGATTCACTGGGTGGATGGTTTCAAGAGTGCATCTGTGATAGACTGTATGGGTGGGTAAGTGTGTGTAAGAGTGTGTTAGTGAGTGAATGTATGTCCCAGTGGTACATGTGTGAGTAACTACGTATGTGAAAGGCAGTATATATGTGTGTTGGAGTATATAAATAGCTATAAGCGAGAGTGTGTGATTGTGAGAGTGACTGTATGGATGAGTGTGTGCTTGTATAAGTGATTGTATAAGAGCGTAAGAATGTGCTAGTATTTGTATGAGTAAGTGAGCTGGTGTGTGGATAACTGTATAGGTGAGTAAATGGCAGTGTGTTTAATTATTTGCATGACTGACTAGGTGTGTGAGTACCTCTATGGATGAGTGGCGGTGTTTGAGTGTCTATATAGGAGTATGAGTGCATATGATAGTCCTGTACTGAGTGACCGTAAGTATGAGTGACTGTACGGGTGAGTGAGTGGATGTGTGTGTAGACCTAAGAATCAGTGAGTGGGTATGTAGTTATTGGTGTTGGAGTGTCTATGGTTTTGCGAATGGCAGTCTGTAATTTAGAGTGGGTGTATCAAAGGTTATATTAGGGTGTGAGGAGGTGCATCAGATTATCACGTGGATGATGTCATCAGTGATGTCATTTGAGATGTCATCAGTGATGTCATCAGTGATGTCACTGACCATGTCATGAGTGATGTAATATGTGACGTCATCAGCAGTGCATTGCGGGGCGCGAGTTATAGTTAGCTGAACTAACTATAACGGGGGAATTTCAAGGGTTTTGTACGAGTGCAATGTCCAACTAACTATAGCTGTCCCTAAAACCTATGGTTTTTTCAGTGAATTTGTAAGGTTTTTAAATGCTAATTTCTAACTATAACGTGCCTGAAACCTATGGTTTTTTCAGTGAATTTCAAAGGTTTATTAAATGCTAATTCCTAACTATAACATGTCTGAAACCTATGGTTTTTTTCAGTGAATTTCAAAGGTTTTGTAAATGACAACGCGTTGGCTGTATTGTTCCATCATCTCACGCCACGAGTGGTCCAAGAATCCATTAAAAGATCACATTTGATATCACTGAAGAGTCCGGATTGATTCGTGTTTTGTGCATTTGTGCTTTGAAATATCTATGTTGCCTCTCAGTGTTTTTTCTATTGTACCATAATTGTAGGGTCCTTTGGCAGTGGACTAAGGAGGTGGGCAACGTCAACTCATAAGTATATATATAATTTGTGTATAGCGAGGTGGTGCGGCTTTGAAGTATCCCTTACTGCCTTTTTTTTGTTTTTTGTTTTCAATTTTTAAATGTATTAATTGTTATATTTATTTTTTTGATACTGATTTACTACATTTTTTAAACTATTTATTTTTAGATATTTTATTTTTAAATTACATTGTAATTACATTATACATTACATTACAAAATATACATTCTCAGAATGAATTACTTTAGTTTAAATACTTTGCAAATAGGCAATAGACTTTTAAGTACAGTAGTTACAGTTGTTGCAATGGGCAACACAATTTCAAACACAATGCAACATTGAGCTCAATGTGAATTTCTAGTTAAATGCAATTAGTTACTTTATGGATTACTTTTCTAACCACAGGACTGGATCCTAGATTCAGTCCTGGGACATCTCCTGTAAACAGTTGAGTAAAAGCGTTTTGTTTACAGTAGTGATTTTTATGGAATATTATTGTATTTTAAAAGTTGACAGAAACTTTTTCACATAGAATCACCAATGGTATCCTATGGGAGGAAATTCACTTAGCAGGTAAGTAGTGTTATCGTTACTTTTTCTTACTCAGTGGTGGATCCTGGATCCAGCACTGGTGCATCTCCTGTAAACAGTTGAAAGAATGCGTTTAAGTCATACAGGCGATTTTTAAGGAATATTTGTAGTTTGTGAAAATCGACACTTTGAAACTTTTCTGCTGAAAACCAGACAATGGATTCCTATGGAAGGAAATACAAGTTACTGGTAAGTACGGTTAGAATTACTTTTCAGGGTCAGTGCTGGGCTAAAAGATGCAGCACTGGGTTCTCTCCCTGATAACAGGTGAGTAAATCAGAATTCGTAGTTCGGCTGATTTTAGAGGAATATTATAAAGTTCCAAAACTCCACACTTAGAAGAATTTCCAAGTGAAACCAGTCAATGTTAGCCTATGGAAGGAAATTCAAGTTACTGGTAAGTACGGTTAGAATTACTTTTCAGGATCTGTACTGGGCTCAAAGATGCAGCACTGAGGTCTCTCCTGATAACAGGTGAGTAAATCGGAATTCGTAGTTCTGCTGATTTTAGAGGAATATTTGTATGTTTCAAAAATCGACACTTAGAAACTTTTTCAGCAAAAAGCAGGCAATGATATCCTATGGAAGGAAATTCAAGTTACTGGTAAGTACGGTTAAAATTACTTTTCAGGATCAGTACTGGGCTCAAAGATGCAGCACTGAGGTCTCTCCTGATAACAGGTGAGTAAATCGGAATTCGTACTTCGGCTGATTTAAGAGGAATATTCTAAAGTTCCAAAACTCCACACTTAGAAGAATTTCCAAGTGAAACCAGTCAATGTTAGCCTATGGAAGGAAATTCAAGTTACTGGTAAGTACGGTTAGAATTACTTTTCAGGATCTGTACTGGGCTGAAAGATGCAGCACTGAGGTCTCTCCTGATAACAGGTGAGTAAATCAGAATTCGTAGTTCTGCTGATTTTAGAGGAATATTTGTATGTTTCAAAATCGACAGAAACTTTTTCAGCAAAAAGCAGGCAATGATATCCTATGGAAGGAAATTCAAGTTACTGGTAAGTACGGTTAAAATTACTTTTCAGGATCAGTACTGGGCTCAAAGATGCAGCACTGAGGTCTCTCCTGATAACAGGTGAGTAAATCGGAATTCGTAGTTCTGCTGATTTTATAGGAATATTTGTATGTTTCAAAAATCGACACTTAGAAACTTTTTCAGCAAAAAGCAGGCAATGATATCCTATGGAAGGAAATTCAAGTTACTGGTAAGTACGGTTAAAATTACTTTTCAGGATCAGTACTGGGCTCAAAGATGCAGCACTGAGGTCTCTCAGGGACCCTCAAGATTGAAGAGGATTTAATTCCCCATCTTAAAATGCGCCACGGGGCCTGTTTGCACACATGTCACCTGAAGCCCCGCCCCCTCCCTTCACCACTGTGCAAACGCGCCCGTGGTGCATTTTAAGTTGGGGGATTAAGTCCCCTTGAATCCTGAGGGTCCCTGGAGTCCAACTAGCCCACCATGTACCTCCAAAAGCGCCACAGAGCTGCGTTGCAGAGAGGTGTAAAAGGGGCGTGGCCTCTGTACACCTCTCTGCAACGCAGTCCCCTGGTGCATACTGGAGGTTCCTGGTGGGCTAGTTGGCCCCCAGGGACCCCCAGTATTCAAGGGGAATTCGTTCCCCATCTGCAAACGTGCCAGGGGGCGCGTTTGCAGACTGCTGCAGGGTGGGGGCGGGGCCTCCGGCACGATGCCGGTCTTTTAAATTTTTTTATTTATTTTTTTTTTGTATGGGAGGGGGGCTGCGTGGCCCCCCTTCCCTTGGCCTCTTTAGGCCCCGGGGACCCCATCCCCCGGGGCATGAGGATTTTCATTAAAAAAAAAAAATTATAATAAAACGGGAAGGGGGCCTCGTGGCCCCCCTTCCCTGGGCCTATATTGGCCCCGGGGACCCCATCCCCGGGGCATGCCCTCTTTTTAAAATTTTTTAAATATTTGGAGGGGGGCTGCGTGGCCCCTCTCCCAGGCCACTAATAGCCCTGGGGACCCCATCCCCTGGGGCCTGGCCACTCGTTGGGGACCGTGGGGGGGTCCCCAATCCCCACATGGTCCCGCCGGCTCCCCGCGTCCTGCGGGAGCCGGCATTGCTTTTCCATAAGGGGAGCTGCTGACATGCAGCTCCCTTATGGAAAAGCAATTTGCTTTGCTTCATTGAAGCGAGAGCAGGTTTCCTGCTCTCGCTTCACTGAAGCAGCAAGTTTGCAATCACAGGACGGGAGCCGCGAGGCTCCGTCCTGTGATTGCAAACAGCAGTGTCCCGGGGGTAGGCACCCGGGACACTGCAGGAGCCGGCCCTGGGGGTGGCGGTCCCCAGGGCCACCACAGGCTCCAGGAGGGGGTCGCGCGGCCCCCCTCCCTTCAATTGCACAGCCCCGGGAGGTGGTGGTCTCCGGGGCTTCGGGGTCCGAAACGGACCCTCAAATTTCTTTTCTAAATGCCCCGGGAGGTGGTGGTCTCGGGCGTGTGGGGCTGGAGCCCCCACACAGGTTATTAAAAATAAAAAAGAAGCCCCGGGGGTGGCGGTCCCCTGGGCTGCGGGAGGGCGGAGAGCCCTCCCGCACCATTTTTTATTTAAAACCCCGGGGGGTGGCGGTCCCCGGGGCTTGGGGGGCCTTAGAGGCCCCCCATAAAGTATAAACCCACCCCCCGCATGCCCCCGGGACTTGGGCCACCCGGGGGCAAAACAGCATCGAAGCGCGGGAGACCGCACTTCGATTTTTTTTTTTTATCGGCGGGATCCGCGCACCCTAAGCGCATGCCGCCGATTTAAAAAAAATGCTTTTTTCTGCCCAGGGGGTCAGGGTGTTTCTACCCTGCCCCCTTTGTGCGTTTTGCGCACTTGTTTCTTTTTTTTATCTCAGCGGGATCCGCGCACCCTAAGCGCATCCCGCTGATTTAAAAAAATGCTTTTTCTGCCCAGGGGTCCTTGTGGGACCCCTGAGCAGACCTAGGGGTCAGGAGTTTCTACCCTGCCCCCTTTGTGCTTTGCGCACTTGTTTCTGTCCCTCGGTTCTACCGAGGACAAAATGGCTGCCAACACTTCCTGATTTGGAGTGTTGACAGCCACTTGACAGCCAATTAGCATGCAGCTCGTGATCGGGAGGGTACGCGGACCCTACTCGGCCATAGATATATATGTGACTTTACTTTTGATTTTCTCAAGAACTACTGAACGGATTTACACCATTTAAGCAAAAGGCACGACACTGAACCAAGGGCTACCTCTTTGCCAAATTTGGTGTAATTCCGTTCAGCAGTTCGGGCTGTAGCTGCAACTAAAGGTTCCTATGGAAAAATGAATGGGGAAAACGTGTTTTGGGACCCCCCTTTTTTCTCGGCCCCCGCTTGACGAATCACCCCGAGACTTTCAGGATAGGAGCGGACCGGAGCGCCCCAACAAGTTGGAAACTTTCGCGAAGATTCGTCACCCGGCGCCAAAGTTATTTCAAATACAATGTTGCGGATTTCCTATGGAAAATAGGTCCTAACTATAACTATCTACTGGCGACCGCCAGTAGATAATATATATCTATATGCTCCAAGGTACCCGCAGGCAGGATTGCACTCCCCAGCAATTCGCTTCCAGCGCCTGAATGGGTAAGGCTGAACACCGCACTTCCATGTGCTTACAGTCCTTATGTCAGTAATCACAGCCTGACGCGTTTCTGGGCTCTTGCCCTCATCAGAGGCTTGACAACAGGTTCATGCGTATGGACACGCCCACATTTATTCATAATTGACTGCCCTCGGATGGGCTACGCAGGTGAGTAGAATGCCATGCCTTATGGGACTGATGATGCATGTCACAATTACTCCTTCCTGAATGGTTGCACAATAATAGTTACTGTCACTTTAAAGCCCTCAGTGGGCCTCGAAATGCAGATTCAGCCATCAATCCCTTCGTTGCTGGTCCACTTCCAGGACTCAGAAAATTCAAAGCCCCGTGGCCCCCAGTCCTCACGGGGTGGTGCGAACCCTCGCGGCCGGGTCGCCGCATATAACATGAAAGCTCCAAGGTACCCGCAGGCAGGATCGCATTCCCCAGCAATTCGCTTCCAGCGCCTGAACGGGTGAGGCTGAACACCGCACTTCCATGTGCTTACAGTCCTTATGTCAGTAATCACAGCCTGACGCGTTTCTGGGCTCTTGCCCTCATCAGAGGCTTGACAACAGGTTTGTGCGTGTGGACACGCCCACATTTAGTCATAATTGACCGGCCTCGGATGGGCTACACAGGTGAGTAGAACGCCATGCTTCATGGGACTGGTGGTGCATGTCACAATTACTCCTTCCTGAATGGTTGCACGATAATAGTTACTGTCACTTTAAAGCCCTCAATGTGCCTCGAAATGCGGATTCAGCCATCAATCCCTTCGTGTCAGGCTGTGATTACTGACATAAGGACTGTAAGCACATGGAAGTGTGGTGTTCAGCCTTACCCGTTCAGGCGCTGGAAGCGAATTGCTGGGGAGTGCGATCCTGCCTGCGGGTACCTTGGAGCTTTCGTATATATGTATATATATATTCCTTTTGTTTTCTCCCTCGACAAAATCGCCGCCTCCAGATTGCGAGTCGCGTCGTCCCATCGGACCCCCAGGGAGTAGGTCCGTAAAATCAATGGATTACTCCTTGCAAAACCAGGAATGACGACGCCATGTGTGGTGCTTCAAATCTTTTTATTCGGCCCCAGTCGAACGCGTTTCGGAACTCTGTGCTCCTTGCTCACCGACAAAAGAATTTAGGAAAGCGGCCATTTTTTAATGTACTCTTTGCGTGTCACGTGAAACTACAAACCCATAAAAAGTGAAGACAGACCTGTAGTTTTTAAATGGTTCCCCATACTTTAGCATAGTTACATGCCGAATTCTAAAATACATCGTGTATTTCTTTGCAAAATGTATAAAAGTTTTACATACATTTCAACTTTACAAAACCTTTTATAAAATTTATATTGCACCCAATTCTGCCCAAGTGGGCATAGGGCACCCAAATTAAAATTCAAACATGATTTATTCTGCCCATGTGGGCTAACTCACTTAGGCTAAAAAGGAAACTGTTTTTTCTATACATCAAATCCTGGTGGGTATAAAATTATCATTTTTTAGTTTAGGTCTGTTCATGAAAAAATCCCATTATCCCATACATCCACCGTGCTTTTTAAAAAAAAACTTTTTTACATTTTACAGCCCATAGCTACAAAACTTATATACTGTTCCAATATCTACAAATGAGTGTACAGATCCTCTTCTACATTTAGACCCTCTGGGCACTTCGAATTTAATTCAATTATAATCTGAGACTCAAGTTTTCTCAAGTTTTTCTCCCTGTTTCCGCCTCGTTTGTCTACTGCCACCGCATCTATCACATAATATGTGAGGCCTCTGCTGTCTTTGTTGTGAAATTTCTCAAAAAATGGCGCGCAACTGGATACGTACGATCCCCATTCTTTATTGCCCGTAAGTGCTGCAAGATTCTTTTATGGACCTCTAGGATAGTGCTGCCCACGTACCTCAGGCCACAAGGGCACTGAAGCACGTAGACAGCAAAATCTGTTTTACAGGTAAATTTACCTCTGATGTTTCTCATATCTCTCGACAGCCCTGGTTTGTATTTGGTGGTATTAATTCCATAAAGGCATGCCTTAAACTTAAGACATTTAAGAAACCCGTTTTTTCTGGTTAACCAGGTTTCTTTGGCATGCTGTTGTTTCAAGGTGTTTCTTACCAAAATGTGTTTAAATGATTTCACACGCCTAAAAGTCAATTGAGGCCTTTGTGGCACTACTTTGCCCAGTATAGGATCGTTCTTGATCACGTGCCAATGTTTATTAAGAATCCCTCTTAGTTTGTCTTGTTGGACACTGTATTTCGTTATTAGACGACAATGATTACCAGACATTTCAGATTTTTTCTTTTGTCTGTTTTCAGTTTTATCAAAAAGAATTTCCTCTCTTTTCTTCCTCTCCACTTTTTTCATTGCCTCATTTATCCAATTGTCAGAAGTTGACAAGTGCAACCAAACCTCTGCAAGAAGTACCGTCAGGGCAAAGCAGTCTTCAGAGTTCAGAGATTGATATGGATTGATACGGACTTAGAAGATGATCCCGGTGTCAGAATCAATAGACCAGTGCCAACAGTCGTAGATGAGTTCTGTTTTTTAATGGAAGAGAGATGGTTCAATTTAAGACCAAGGCCACAAATACAGATAACCAAGCAATACATTGATATATATATATGGGAGCAGGCTTGGTTTCGTGTTTTGTCAGACAGCCGGTCGCTGACTCATGACACACCCTCTCGATCAGGAGCGCCGCGGGAGACTAGCACTTTTGGGGCATTTGCATTGGACTGCAAAACGCGGTGCCCCCCGGCAGTTTTGATGACCATTTGGTTTGATGTGCTGCGAAGGGGAGAGAGGAGGCAATACATATTGCCTGAGTAAGGGGTCCTGCGAAGGCTTTTGCTACATCCTGCTGGGCACCTGAGCTGGACTGTGGCCCGTAACCAACCTGTTGGGACGTCACTTGATGTTTTTGGGGTGACCCTATCACTGCATAGACACCCCTGCGGACTGCAATAACCAGCATGCATCTGCTTAGCAGGGTGAGACCGTGAGAGGCGAGTACACCTTTAATTGGAGGAGGGGCGTGTTGTCATCTGATTGGGAGTGGTTGCTATATCACCTGCATCCTGTTTGACCCCCAGAGAGAGAGTGGAGCCCGTGGAACCGGCACTGATGAGAGCCAATGGAGGCTTGAAACGCGTCTGCCACAGCGTTTCATGGACTGCCAGCACCACGTGAAATTATCAATAAAGCCTTCTGTTGAACCCCAGAGTGTGTCGTGCCTTTTCCTTACCTGGGAGCAGGCTTGGTTTCGTGTTTTGTCAGACAGCGGGTCGCTGACTCACGACACACCCTCTCGATCAGGAGCACCGCGGGAGACCAGCACTTTTGGGGCATTTGCATTGGACTGCAAAACGCGGTGCCCCGCCGGCAGTTTTGATGACCATTTGGTTTGATGTGCTGCGAAGGGGAGAGAGGAGGCAATACCTATTGCCTGAGTAAGGGGTCCTGCGAAGGCTTTTGCTACATCCTGCTGGGCACCTGAGCTGGACTGTGGCCCGTAACCAACCTGTTGGGACGTCACTTGATGTTTTTGGGGTGACCCTATCACTGCATAGACACCCCTGCGGACTGCAATAACCAGCATGCATCTGCTTGGCAGGGTGAGACCGTGAGAGGCGAGTACACTTTAATTGGAGGAGGGGCGTGTTGTCATCTGATTGGGAGTGGTCGCTATATCACCTGCATCCTGTTTGACCCCCAGAGAGAGCGTGGAGCCCGTGGAACCGGCACTGATGAGAGCCAATGGAGGATTGAAACGCGTCTGCCACAGCGTTTCATGGACTGCCAGCACTACGTGAAATGATCAATAAAGCCTTCTGTTGAACCCCGGAGTGTGTCGTGCCTTTTCCTTACCTGGGAGCAGGCTTGGTTATATATATATATATATATATATATATATATATACAAATGAACTCCGTCACAACCATCCAACTGTGCAGGAAAGACGAATGCGGACCCAAGACTTCGTGCAAGGTATTTATTGATTTAACCACCTAGCACCACCGCCATGACGCGTTTCGGCCTTCGGAGAGCCTTGATCACACACATATATATATATATATATATATATATGTAACCAAAACGCCTGGGCGTTTTTGGATATATATATATATATATATAGTCACAAGAAAACAGTAAAACAAACATAAAAAACAAGAAAAGGGGGCAGTGTAGAAACACCCTGACCCCCTAGGCCTGCTCGGGGTCCCACAAGGACCCCCAGGCCCAAAAAAATTATTTTTTTTAAAAAAAACATCGGCCAATTTCTCACTGAGTGCGCGAATCTGGCCGAATTTTTTTTAAAAAAATGAAGCACCGCCTCCCGCGCTTCATTTTGTATAAGCCCCCGGGTGGGCCTGGTCCCGGGGGCAATGCGCAATTAATTAGCCGGGGGCCCGCGGGGGCCCCCGCAGCCCTGGGGACTGCCACCTCCCCGGGGCTTAAAAATAATTAAAAAAGTGTGGGGGGGGGGCTCCTGCCCCTCCCCACACTGCCCCGGGGACCGCCACCTCTCCGGGGCATCCTTAATTATGTGCAGGGGGGCCTTGCGGGTCCCCCAAGCCCCGGGGCCCGCCACCTCCCCAGGGCTTTTTAAAAAACATACATGGGGGGGCTCCTGCCCCCCCATGCTGCCCTGGGGACTGCCAACTCCCCGGGGCATCGTTAATTATGTGCGGGGGCCTCACGGCCCCCCAAGCCCCTGGTAGTGCCACCTCCCCGGGGCTTAAAAATAATTAAAGAAGTGTGGGGGGGGGGGCTCCTGCCCCTCCCCACACTGCCCCGAGGACCACCACCTCCCCGGGGCAAACTTTAATTACGGGGGGGCCGTTGCAGACCCCGGGGGACCACCACCTCCCCGGGGCTATTTTGACGATGGGAGGGGGGCCGCGCTGCCCCCCTCCTGGAGCCCTCAATAGCCCTGGGCCGCCTCCTGCAATGTCCCAGGGTGCCCACCCCCGGGACATTGCCATTTGCTATGACAGGGCGGGAGCACGGCTCCCGCCCTGCCATAGCAAACACTGCTTTGCTTCTTGGAAGCTTCTCGCTTCCAAGAAGCAAGCAGAATTGCGTCAGGCAGGGGAGCTGCATGTCAGCAGCTCCCCTTGCCCAAAAGCAATGCCGGCTCCCGCAGGAGGTGGGAAGCCGGCAGAGACCGCGGGGGCATTGGGGCTCCCCCCGCGGTCCCCAGCGTGAGGGCCGGCCCCGGGGGATGGGGTCCCCGGGGCCAGAAGTGGCCCAGGAGGGGGGCCACTCGGCCCCCCTTCCCTTTTTAATTAAATTTTTTTTTTTAAAGTAAGGCCGGCTCTGGGGGATGGGGTCCCTGGGGCCATAATTGGCCTGAGGATTGGGGCCATGCGGCCCCCCTCTAAAATTAATAATAAAGGCTGGCCAGGCCCCGGGGGATGGGGTCCCCGGGGCCAGAAGTGGCCCAGGGAAGGGAGCCACACAGCCCCCTTCCCGTTTAAAAAAAAAAAGAATTAAAAATGGGTCAGGCCCTGGGGGATGGGGTCCCCAGGGCCCTCAAAATATTAAGAGAAGGGGGGCCACACAGCCCCCCTTCTAACAAAAAAAAGAAAAGCCGGCATCTCCCCGGAGGCCCTGCCCACTCCCTGTACCACTCTGCAAATGCGCCTCCTGACGCGTTCTAAGTTGGGGGATTAAGTCCCCTTGAATCCTGAGGGTCCCTGGGGGCCAACTAGCCCACCAGGTACCTCCAGTAAGCCCCACACAGTGGGATTGTTGAGAGGTGGTCCGAGGCCGCGCCCCTTTTTACACCACTTTGCAGACGCGCCTCTTGGCGCATTGCTGGTGGGGTGAAGAGGTCCTCCTGTGTCCTGAGGACCTCAGGACTAAAGTGGACTTCATCCCCCGAGCAGCAGTGCACCAGGAGGCGTGTTTGCAGAGTGATGTAAAAAGGGGGCGTGACCTCGGACCATTCTCAGCAATCCAGCTGTGTGGAGCTTACTGGAGGTACCTGGTGGGCTAGTTGGCCCCCAGGGACCCTCAGGAGGCAAGGGAACTTAATCCCCAAACCCAGAATGCACCAGGAGGCGTGTTTCCAGAGTGGTGGAGAAAGGGGGCGTGGCCTGTGTCCACCTGTCAGCTATCCCACTATCTGGGGCATACTGGAGGTATCAAGTAGGCAAGTTGGCCCCTAAGGACCCCCAGCAGTGAAGTGGACTTTAATCGCCATCCATGAGCGTGCCAGGGATCGCGTTTGCAGAGTGGTGGGGAAAGGGGGTGTGGCCTGCACAGATAACTTAGCAATGCTGTTGTGTGGGACTTACTGGAGGTAATAAGAGGGGTAGTTGGCCCCCAAGGTTGTCCTTGGGGGCCAACTACCCCTCCTGTTACCTCCAGTAAGTCTCACACAGTGGTTTTGGTAAGACATCTTCGGAGGCCACGCCCCCTTTTTCCACTGCTCTGCAAAGGCGCCTCCTGGCACACTACAGGTTGGGGGATGAAGTCCACTATGCTCATGAGGGACTTTGGGGGCCAATAAGCCCTCCTGGTACCTCCTGTAAGTCCTACGCAGCGGAATTCCTGAGCGCTGGTCGGAGGCCCAGCCCCCTTTCTCCACCTCTCTGCAAACGCGACTACTAGTTAAAGAAGCATTTGCAATGTAATATGTTTCACATTTGCGAGAGTTAGAGCTATAGGCATTGTAAATGTAAAAGTGTTTTACTAATGTTTCTTTGAGTGGAGTGGATGTAGGTTGTGTGTAGTGGAATTATGTGGTATGTTGTGCCGTGAAATTATGTGGATAGAAAGTATGTGGTATTTAGTGTATAGGAATTATGTAGAGTGAGATTATGTGTTATGGAGAGTAATTATGTGGTATGGTAGTCTGTGTTGTAGTAACCTCAGGTTTAGTCTTCCTCATTTCAATAGAAGCAAAACTATAAACTCAATGAGACAAAAAAAGAAGGAACCACTGAGGAGCACTTCTGGACCGAGTCAGAGGTATGAGCAGGGCCACTGGAACTATGCGACTGTTTGGCTGCACTGACTTTTGCACAATTATACATTTTCCGCATTTGCCACATAATCCATCATCTGCTGCATAATCTGTAGATTTGAACAAAAAAAAAACTTGTTTCTAGCTCAAACGGCTCAAACTTACCGAAAATGCAGCGACAAGTGTTACAGCGTGGCGGAAGGCCGTTTGCAAACCTAGAATGGTCACCTGTTACTCATTGCTAAATGTGGGTATTAAATTGGTACTAATGGTGTGCAAACCACTCTTGCTTCTTTCTGCGCCTCTTTTGCCTCTTTCTGCATTCCTGTTGCTTCTTTCTTTCTTTTTCTGCACTTTTGCCTCATTCTGCTCATCTCTTCCACTTTCTGCACCTCTCTTGCCTCTTTCTGCACCTCTGTTGCCTCTTTCTGCACCTCACTTGCTTCTTTCTGCACCCCTCTTGCCTCTTTCTGCACCCCTCTTCCCTCTTTCTTCACCTCTCTTGCCTCTTTCTGCACCCCTGTTCCCTCTTTCTGCACCTTTCCTGCCTGTTGCTGCACCTCTCTTGCCTCTTTTTGCACCTCTGTTCTTTCTGCACTGCTCTTGCTTCTTTCTGCACCTCTTTTGCAAATTTCTGCATCCCTCTTGCCTCTTTCTGCACCCCTCCGCCCTATTTCTCCACCTCTCTTGCTCCTTTCTGCACTGCTATTGCTTCTTTCTGCACTGCTCTTGCTTCTTTCTGCACTGCTCTTGCTTCTTTCTACACCTCTCTTGCTTCTTTCTGCACCTCTTGCCTTTTTCTGCACACAAAGGGCTTCTTTTAAACTGACCTCAGGCTCAGCAGTGCACACATGCAAGTGCAGAAAAGGGCTGCTGGCCTCTAAACTACCATGCCCTATTATATGCTAGGGACTTAGAGGTAGTTTTAATCCCCCTGCCCTATTATGTACTAGGGCCTTACAGGGGAGGTCATGCCAATCACAGGGGTACCCCAACCCATAGTGTACCCTAGTGTATGTAGGTGTTTTTACTGTATTCTAATTGTCTTCCAGCATAGCACTGGCTCCAGGCCTGGTTAGGCAGAGCCCAGGGTCAGTCAGAGTTAGTTACCACCAGTACCAGTCAGCAAAAAGTTGGGGGGTGCCCAGGGCACAGGATGACTTTGCAACAAGGCCTCTTTCTGCACCTCTGTTGGTTCTTTCTGCACATCTCTTGCTTCTTTCTGCACCTTTCTTCCTCTTTCTGGACTTCTGTTGCCTCTTTCTGCATTTCTCTTGCTTCTTTCAGTGCCTTTCTTCCTCTTTCTGCACATGTCCTACCTATGTAGGCATAGTTAGAAATTAGCATTTAAAAAACCTTGGAAATTCACTGAAAAAACCATAGGTTTCAGGGATGTTATAGTTAGAAATTAGCATTTTAAAAACCTTAGAAATTCACTGAAAAAACCATAGGTTTCAGGGACGTTATAATTAGAAATTAGCATTTAAAAAACCTTTGAAATTCACTGAAAAAACCATAGGTTTCAGGGACGTTATAGTTAGAAATTAGTATTTAAAAAACCTTTGAAATTCACTGAAAAAACCATAGGTTTCAGGGACGTTATAGTTAGAAATTAGCATTTAAAAAACTTAGAAATTCACTGAAAAACCACAGGTTTCAGGGACGTTATAGTTAGTTGGACATTTCACTCATACAAAACCAGAGAAATTCGGCCGTTATAGTTAGTTGAGCTAACTATAACTCGCGCCCCACAATGCACTGCTGATGACGTCACATATTACATCACTCATGACATGGTCAGTGACATCACTGATGACATCACTGATGACATATCAAATGACATCACTGATGACATCACTGATGACATCATCCACATGATAATCTGATGCACCTCCTCACACCCTAATATAACCTTTGATACACCCACTCTAAAATACAGAATACCATTTTCGAAACCAAAGACACACCAATACCAGTTACTGCATACCCACTCACTGATTCCTAGGTCTACACACACATCTACTCATTCACCCATACAGTCACTTGTACATGCAGTCACTCATCAATACAGCACTATCATATGCACTCATACACCTATACAGACACTCACACACCGCCACTCACCCATAGAGTTACTTACACAGCTAGTCAATCATGCAAAGAATCAATCACACTCCCATTTACTCACCTACACAGTTATGCACATACCACCTCACTTATTTATACAGATACTAACACATACTTACTCTCTTATACAATCACTGACACAAGTACACACTCATCCATACAGCCACTCTCTCAATCACTCACTCTCACATATAATCATTTATATACTCTAACACTCACATATACTGCCTTTCACATATGTAGTTACTCACACATGTACCACTAAGACATCCATTCACTCATCAACACAGTCATACACACACTCACTCACCCATACAGCCCCTCACAGATGCACTCTTGAACCCATACACCCAGTGAATCACCCACTCACACATCCATGCAGGGAGTCAAACACACCCCACCCACCCACACAGACACTGAGGCACCCATACAGATACTCAGACAACCAATTAATAACCCATATAGACACTCATGTAGCTACTCATCAACCCATGCAGCCGCTTACACACCAACTGACAGACTGATACAGACATTCACACAGTTTAGTCACTAACCCATGCATTCAGTAAGACACGTTTAATCACTCACTTATATAGTCAGACACGCACCAACTAAATCATCCATTCTGAAACTCATACAACCACTCATTCTTCAATACACCTTGGCCTATATATATATAAAACATATTTAAACTTTACAGAAAAACACAGTCACTGGATGATGTCATCAGTGATGTCATTTGAGATGTCATCAGTGATGTCATCAGTGATGTCACTGACCATGTCATGAGTGATGTAATATGTGATGTCATCAGCAGTGCATTGCAGGGGCACGAGTTATAGTTAGCTCAACTAACTATAATGGCCGAATTTCTCTGGTTTTGTACGAGTAAAATGTCCAACTAACTATAACGTCCCTGAAACCTGTGGTTTTTTCAGTGAATTTCTAAGGTTTTTTAAATGCTAATTGCTAACTATAACGTCCCTGAAACCTATGTTTTTTTCAGTGTATATATATATATATTTTTATATATAGATATATATATATATATACATATATATATATGTATATTATCTACTGGCGGTCGCCAGTAGATAGTTATAGTTAGGACCTATTTTCCATAGGAAATCCGCGACATTCTATTTGAAATAACTCTTGCGTCGGTTGACGAATCTTCGCGAAATTTTCAAACTTTATGGCCCGCTCCGGTCCGCTCCTACCCTGAAAGTCTCAGGGTGATTCGTCAAGCGGGGGCCGAGAAAAAGGGGGTCCCAAAACGTGTTTTCCCCATTCATTTTCCCGTAGGAAACTTTAGACACGGCTACAGCCCGAACTGCTGAACGGAATTACACCAAATTTGGCAAAGAGGTAGTTCTTGGTTCAGAAAGAACCCTTTTGTTAAATGGTGTAAATCTGTTCAGTAGTTGCGGAGAAATTAAAAAAATAAGAGTCAAAAAATCAATTTCCCATAGGAAACTTTATGCAAGGCTACAGCCCGAACTGCTGAACGGAATTACACCAAATTTGGCAAAGAGGTAGTTCTTGGTTCAGAAAGAACCCTTTTGTTAAATGGTGTAAATCCGTTCAGTAGTTGCTGAGAAAATCAAAAGTAAAAACACATATATATCTGGGCGGAGCCTAACCACACATGTCATCGTGAGATCTGATTGGCTGTCAGCACTTCATCCTGGAATTGCTGGCAGCCATCTTGGGACCAATATAAATGATAGTACCCCATTGAAATGCATTGTAGTGAATCTAAGATTTTGAGGGTTACCAAAAGGAGAACTATAAAGGGTGATAACAGACTTTAGTTACATTAGAATTCATTTGTTGATGGTACCATACTAATTTCAGTAATTGTGTTGTGTTCTAAGGTGATTTTACCTTGTGAAAAACCTTCTGCTGGGATATCATGAATCATGTTTGAGAGAAAACTATTTTCACATGCTTGTCCCATACAGTTTTGGAAGGTGCTCCAGAAGCTAAAATGAGAGCATATTTTCATTAAATTCACATTATCTTTCTCAGTCATGTGAGAATGAAGTCTGACATTCTCAGTAAAACATGTACATCCAACAAGGGCAGAGACCGTCAGTTGATTCCTTTGTGTTCTACTGCAGCTTCCCAGAGTGTTCTAAAGAACAACTAGAGTGCTAACAGCCTTACTTTTGACAAAAGTATGGCACACCTGAAGCCATCTTGATTGGAATAAACTGGTAACACTTAAAACATTTAATTTAAAAAGGAACAAAATGATGGGGTTCATCTTGTCATAGAAATTATGGTTAGTGCTCTGGAAAGAAAAATTAGGACATGTTTCAAGTGTGATCTCAAATATCTTCCTGTTATATTTCAACAGGAGCAGCCTGTCAGTTGATGCCTTTGTGTTCTACTGCAGCTTCCCAGAGTGTTCTAAAGAACAACTAGAGCGCTAACAATCTTACTTATGACAAAAGTATGGCACACCTGAAGCCATCTTGATTGGAATAAACTGGTAACACTTAAAACATTTAATTTAAAAGGAACAAAATGATGGGGTTCATTTTGTCATAGAAATTATGGTTAGTGCTGTAGAAAGAAAAATTAGGACATGTTTCAAGTGTGATCTCAAATATCTTCCTGTTATATTTCAACAGGAGCAGCCTGTCAGTTGATGCCTTTGTGTTCTACTGCAGCTTCCCAGAGTGTTCTAAAGAACAACTAGAGCGCTAACAGTCTTACTTATGACAAAAGTATGGCACACCTGAAGCCATCTTGATTGGAATAAACTGGTAACACTTAAAACATTTAATTTAAAAAGGAACAAAATGAGGGGTTCATTTTGCCATAGAAATTATGGTTAGTGCTGTAGAAAGAAAAATTAGGACATGTTTTAAGTGAGATCTCAAATATCTTCCTGTTATATTTCAACAGGAGCAGCCTGTCAGTTGATGCCTTTGTGTTCTACTGCAGCTTCCCAGAGTGTTCTAAAGAACAACTAGAGTGCTAACAGCCTTACTTATGACAAAAGTATGGCACACCTGAAGCCATCTTGATTGGAATAAACTGGTAACACTTAAAACATTTAATTTAAAAAGGAACAAAATGAGGGGGTTCATTTTGCCATAGAAATTATGGTTAGTGCTGCAAAAAGAAAATGTAGTGCATGTTTTAAGTGAGATCTCAAATCCTCTTCTATTTCATTAGAAAATTCTGACATGCAGACTGAAACAATCACTTTCAATACCAGCAGTAGACTTCCAGTTAACTCCTTGGTGAGCAGTAGCTTTACTACAGTGATCTAATGAACAACTAGAGTGCTAACATTCTGAATTTATGGCAAATGTGTGACACATCTGAATGCCTTCTTGATGGAATCAAAGTAAAAAACTGAAAGCATTTCCTACTGACGAGACTGCAGTAAATGAGGAAATTAGGAAACTTCATAACAAAGAAGTCTTCCAAGATGGCAACCAGTGAAAAAGAGCCCAAATGTAGCACAAATATTACCCAGATGTAGCCCACATATAGCCCAATGACAAAAGTGTGCAAAACACTTTTTATTTTTAGTTTTTTGCAGTTTTATGTAGTGCAGACTGGTCAGGTATTGGAGCGTTGCATCTTAAAACATGACCCCTACAGTACAAAAACACCACTGCACTACCCTAAACCCTAAAACACTACCCCAGCACGACCCCCTACACTACACAAGCACCACTGCACTATCCTAAACCCTAAAACACTACCCCCAGCATGACCCCCTACACTACACAAACACCACTGCACTACCCTAAACCCTAAAACACTACCCCAACACCACTGCACTACCCTAAACCCTAAAACACTACCCCCAGCACGACCCCCTACACTACACAAGCACCACTGCACTATCCTAAACCCTAAAACACTACCCCCAGCATGACCCCCTACACTACACAAACACCACTGCACTACCCTAAACCCTAAAACACTACCCCAACACCACTGCACTAACCTAAATCCTAAAACACTACCCCCAGCATGACCCCCTACACTACCCAAACACCACTGCACTACCCTAAAACATGACCCCTACACTACACAAACACCACTGCACTACCCTAAACCCTAAAACACTACCCCCAGCACGACCCCCTACACTACACAAGCACCACTGCACTACCCTAAATCCTAAAACACTACCCCCAGCACGACCCCCTACACTACCCAAACACCACTGCACTAACCTACATCCTAAAACACTACCCCCAGCACGACCCCCTACACTACCCAAACACCACTGCACTACCCTAAAAATGACCCCTACACTACACAAACACCACTGCACTACCCTAAACCCTAAAACACTACCCCCAGCACGACCCCTACACTGCCCGAACACCACTGCACTGCCCTAAACCCTGAAACACCAGCCCCTGCACGACCCCCTACACTGCCCGAACACCACTGCACTGCCCTAAACCCTGAAACACCAACCCTAGCACGACCCCTACACTGCCCGAACACCACTGCACTGCCCTAAACCCTGAAACACCACCCCCTTCACGACCCCTACACTGCCCGAACACCACTGCACTGCCCTAAACCCTGAAACACCACCCCCAGCACGCCCCCTACATGGCCGGAAAACCACTGCACTGCCCTAAACCCTGAAACACTACCCCCAGCAAGACCTCCTACACTGCCCGAACACCACTGCACTGCCCTAAACCCTGAAACATCACCCCCAGCAAGACCCCCTACACTGCCCGAACACCACTGCCCTAAACCCTGAAACACCACCCCCAGCACGACCCCCTACACTGCCCGAACACCACTGCACTGCCCTAAACCCTGAAACACCACCCCCAGCACGACCCCCTACACTGCCCGAACACCACTGCACTGCCCTAAACCCTGAAACACCAGCCCCAGCACGACCCCTACACTGCCCGAACACCACTGCACTGCCCTAAACCCTGAAACACCATCCCCTGCACGACCCCTAAACTGCCCGAACACCACTGCACTGCCCTAAACCTTGAAACACCATCCCCAGCACAACCCCCTACACTGCCCGAACACCACTGCACTGCCCTAAACCCTGAAACACCACCCCCTGCACGATCCCCTACACTGCCCGAACACTACTGCACTGCCCTAAACCCTGAAACACCACCCCCAGCACGACCGCCTACACTGCACGAACACCACTGCACTGCCCTAAACCCCGAAACACTACCCCCAGCAAGACCCCCTACACTGCCCAAACACCACTGCACTGCCCTAAACCCTGAAACACCACCCCCTGCATGACCTCCTACACTGCCAGAACACCACTGCACTGCCCTAAACCCTGAAACACCACCCCCAGCACTACCCCCTACACTGCCCGAACACCACTGCACTGCCCTAAACCCTGAAACATCAACCCCAGCAAGACCCCCTACACTGCCTGAACACCACTGCCCTAAACCCTGAAACACCACCCCCTACACTGCACGAACACCACTGCACTGCCCTAAACCCTGAAACACCACCTCCAGCAAAACCCCTACACTGCCTGAACACCATTGCTCTGCCCTAAATCCTGAAACACTAGCCCCAGCACGACCCCCTACACTGCCCGAACACCACTGCACTGCCCTAAACCTGGAAACACCACCACCAGCACGACCCCCTACACTGCCCGAACACCACTGCACTGCCCTAAACCCTGAAACACCAGCCCCAGCAAGACCCCCTACACTGCCCGAACACCACTGCACTGCCCTAGACTCTGAAACACCAGCCCCAGCAAGACCCCTACACTGCCCGAACACCACTGCACTGCCCTAAACCCTAAAAACTACCCCCAGAAGTACCCCTACACTACCCAAACACCACTGCACTACCCTAAACCCTAAAACACTACCCCCAGCAGTATCCCCTACACTACCCAAACACCACTGCACTACCCTAAATCACTACCCCCAGCACGACCCCCTACACTACCCAAACACCACTGCACTACCCTAAACCCTAAAACACTACCCCCAGCACGACCCCCTACACTACACAAGCACCACTGCACTACTCTAAACCCTAAAACACTACCCCCAGCACGACCCCCTACACTGCCCGAACACCACTGCACTGCCCTAAACCCTGAAACACCAGCCCCTGCACGACCCCTACACTGCCCGAACACCACTGCACTGCCCTAAACCCTGAAACACCAACCCTAGCACGACCCCCTACACTGCCCGAACACCACTGCACTGCCCTAAATCCTGAAACACCACCCCCTTCACGACCCCCTACACTGCCCGAACACCACTGCACTGCCCTAAACCCTGAAACACCACCCCCAGCACGCCCCCTACACTGCCCGAACACCACTGCACTGCCCTAAACCCTGAAACACTACCCCCAGCAAGACCTCCTACACTGCCCGAACACCACTGCACTGCCCTAAACCCTGAAACATCACCCCCAGCAAGACCCCCTACACTGCCCGAACACCACTGCCCTAAACCCTGAAACACCACCCCCAGCACGACCCCCTACACTGCCCGAACACCACTGCACTGCCCTAAACCCTGAAACTCCACCCCCAGCACGACCCCCTACACTGCCCAAACACCACTGCACTACCCTAAACCCTGAAACACCATCCCCAGCACGACCCCTTACACTGCACGAACACCACTGCACTGCCCTAAACCCTGAAACACTACCCCCAGCAAGACCCCTACACTGCCCGAACACCACTGCACTGCCCTAAACCCTGAAACATCACCCCCAGCAAGACCCCCTACACTGCCCGAACACCACTGCCCTAAACCCTGAAACACCACCCCCAGCAAGACCCCCTACACTGCCCAAACACCACTGCACTGCCCTAAACCCTGAAACACCAGCCCCAGCACGACCCCTACACTGCCCGAACACCACTGCACTGCCCTAAACCCTGAAACACCATCCCCTGCACGACCCTCTAAACTGCCCGGACACCACTGCACTGCCCTAAACCCTGAAACACCACCCCCAGCACGACCCCCTAAACTGCCCGAACACCACTGCACTGCCCTAAACCCTCAAACACCACCCCCTGCACGATCCCCTACACTGCCCGAACACTACTGCACTGCCCTAAACCCTGAAACACCACCCCCAGCACGACCCCCTACACTGCACGAACACCACTGCACTGCCCTAAACCCCGAAACACTACCCCTGGCAAGACCCCCTACACTGCCCGAACACCACTGCACTGCCCTAAACCCTGAAACACCACCCCCTGCATGACCTCCTACACTGCCGGAACACCACTGCACTGCCCTAAACCCTGAAACACCACCCCCAGCACGACCCCTACACTGCCCGAACACCACTGCACTGCCCTAAACCCTGAAACATCAACCCCAGCAAGACCCCCTACACTGCCCGAACACCACTGCACTGCCCTAAACCCTGAAACATCAACCCCAGCACGCCCCCTACACTGCCCGAACACCACTGCACTGCCCTAAACCCTGAAACACTACCCCCAGCAAGACCTCCTACACTGCCCGAACACCACTGCACTGCCCTAAACCCTGAAACATCACCCCCAGCAAGACCCCCTACACTGCCCGAACACCACTGCCCTAAACCCTGAAACACCACCCCCAGCACGACCCCCTACACTGCCCGAACACCACTGCACTGCCCTAAACCCTGAAACTCCACCCCCAGCACGACCCCCTACACTGCCCAAACACCACTGCACTACCCTAAACCCTGAAACACCATCCCCAGCACGACCCCTTACACTGCACGAACACCACTGCACTGCCCTAAACCCTGAAACACTACCCCCAGCAAGACCCCCTACACTGCCCGAACACCACTGCACTGCCCTAAACCCTGAAACATCACCCCCAGCAAGACCCCCTACACTGCCCGAACACCACTGCCCTAAACCCTGAAACACCACCCCCAGCAAGACCCCCTACACTGCCCAAACACCACTGCACTGCCCTAAACCCTGAAACACCAGCCCCAGCACGACCCCTACACTGCCCGAACACCACTGCACTGCCCTAAACCCTGAAACACCATCCCCTGCACGACCCTCTAAACTGCCCGGACACCACTGCACTGCCCTAAACCCTGAAACACCACCCCCAGCACGACCCCTAAACTGCCCGAACACCACTGCACTGCCCTAAACCCTGAAACACCACCCCCTGCACGATCCCCTACACTGCCCGAACACTACTGCACTGCCCTAAACCCTGAAACACCACCCCCAGCACGACCCCCTACACTGCACGAACACCACTGCACTGCCCTAAACCCCGAAACACTACCCCTGGCAAGACCCCCTACACTGCCCGAACACCACTGCACTGCCCTAAACCCTGAAACACCACCCCCTGCATGACCTCCTACACTGCCGGAACACCACTGCACTGCCCTAAACCCTGAAACACCACCCCCAGCACGACCCCCTACACTGCCCGAACACCACTGCACTGCCCTAAACCCTGAAACATCAACCCCAGCAAGACCCCCTACACTGCCTGAACACCACTGCCCTAAACCCTGAAACACCACCCCCTACACTGCACGAACACCACTGCACTGCCCTAAACCCTGAAACACCACCTCCAGCAAAACCCCCTACACTGCCTGAACACCATTGCTCTGCCCTAAATCCTGAAACACTAGCCCCAGCACGACCCCCTACACTGCCCGAACACCACTGCACTGCCCTAAACCCTGAAACACCACCCCCAGCACGACCCCCTACACTGCCCGAACACCACTACACTGCCCTAAACCCTGAAACGCCAGCCCCAGCAAGACCCCCTACACTGCCCGAACACCACTGCACTGCCCTAGACTCTGAAACACCAGCCCCAGCAAGACCCCCTACACTGCCCGAACACCACTGCACTGCCCTAAACCCTGAAACACCAGCCCCAGCACGACCCCCTACACTGCCCGAACACCACTGCACTGCCCTAAACCCTGAAACACCAGCCCCAGCACGACCACCTACACTGCCCGAACACCACTGCACTGCCCTAAACCCTGAAACACCAGCCCCAGCACAACCCCCTACACTGCCCGAACACGACTGCACTGCCTTAAACCCTGAAACACCAGCCCCAGCACGACCCCCTACACTGCCCGAACACCACTGTACTGCCCTAAACCCTGAAACATCAGCCCCAGCACGACCCCCTACATTGCACGAACACCACTGCCCTAAACCCTGAAACACCACCCCCTGCATGACCCCCTACACTGCCCGAACACCACTGCACTGCCCTAAACCCTGAAACACCACCCCTGCACCGCCCCCTACACTGCCTGAACACCACTGCACTGCCCTAAACCCTGAAACACCACCCCTGCACCGCCCCCTACACTGCCCGAACACCACTGCACTGCCCTAAACCCTGAAACACCACCCCCAGCACGACCCCCTTTACTGCTCGAACACCACTGCACTGCCCCAAACCCTGAAACACCACCCCCAGCACGACCCCCTACACTGCCTGAACACCACTGCCCTAAACCCTGAAACACCACCCCCTGCACGACCCCCTACACTGCCCGAACAACACTGCACTGCCCTAAACCCTGAAACACCACCCCCTACACTGCCCGAACACCACTGCACTGCCCTAAACCCTAAAACACCACCCCCAGCATTACCCCCTACACTGCCCAAACACCACTGCACTGCCCGAAACCCTGAAACACCACCCCCAGCACGACCCCCTACACTGCCTGAACACCACTGCCCTAAACCCTGAAACACCACCCCTGCACGACCCCTACACTGCCCGAACAACACTGCACTGCCCTAAACCCTGAAACACCACCCCCTACACTGCCCGAACACCACTGCACTGCCCTAAACCCTAAAACACCACCCCCAGCATTACCCCCTACACTGCCCAAACACCACTGCACTGCCCTAAACCCTAGAACACTACCCCCAGCATGACCCCCTACACTACCCGAACACCACTGCACTACCCTAAACCCTAAAATACTACCCCCAGCACAACCCCCTACACTACCCGAACACGACTGCCCTGCCCTAAACCCTCAAACACTCCCCCAGCACGACCCCCTACACTACCCAAACACCACTGCACTGCCCTAAACCCTCAAACACTCCCCCAGCACGACCCCCTACACTACCCGAACACCACTGCACTGCCCTAAACCCTAAAACACTCCCCCAGCACGACCCCCTACACTACGCGAACACCACTGCACTGCCCTAAACCCTAAAACACTCCCCCAGCACGACCCCCTACACTACCCAAACACCACTGCACTGCCCTAAACCCTAAAACACTACCCCCGCATGACCCCCTACACTACCCAAACAGCAATGCACTACCCTAATCCCTAAAACACTACCCCCCGCATGACCCCTACACTACCCTAAACCCTAAAACACTACCCCCCGCACGACTCCCTACACTACCCAAAGACCACTGCACTACCCTAAACCACGACCTCCTACACTACACAAACACCACTGCACTACCCTAAACCCTAAAACACTACCCCCTACACTACACAAACACCACTGCACTACCCTAAACCCTAAAAACTACCCCCAGCACGAACCACTACACTACCCAAACACCACTGCACTACCCTAAACCCTAAAAACTACCCCCAGCAGTACCCCTACACTACCCAAACACTACTGCTCTACCCTAAACCCTAAAACACTACCCCCAGCAGTACCCCCTACACTACCCAAACACCACTGCACTACCCTAAATCACTACCCCCAGCATGACCCCCTACACTACCCAAACACCACTGCACTACCCTAAACCCTAAAACACTACCCCCAGCACGACCCCTACACTACCCAAACACCACTGCACTACCCTAAACCCTAAAACACTACCCCCAGCACGACTCCCTACACTACCCAAACACCACTGCAATACCCTAAACCCTAAATCTACCCCCAGCATGACCCCCTAAACTACACAAACACCACTGCACTACCCTAAACCCTAAAACACTACCCCCAGCACGACCCTCTTCACTACCTAAACACAACTGCACAATTTGTTACAGGCGTTGCAACGCAGGCCTGTGGTGCTTACTGGAAGTACCTAGTGGGCTAGTTGAGCCCCAGGGACCCTCAGGATTCAAGGTGACCTAATCCCCAACTTAAAACGCACCACGGGGCGCGTTTGCACAGTGGTGAAGGGAGGGGCGGGGCCTCAGGTGACATGTGCGCAAACACGCCCTGTGGTGCGTTTTAAGTTGGGGAATTAATTCCCTTTGAATCCTGAGGGACCCTGGGGGCCAACTAGCCCACCAGGTACCTTCAGTAAGCACAACAGTGTTGCGTTGCAGAGAGGTGAAAAAAGGTGCGTGGCCTCGGAACGCCTCTCTGCAACTCAGCTCCTAACTGTAGGTACCTGGGGGGCTAGTTGGGCCCCAGGGACCCTCAGAATTCAAGGGGACTTAATCCCGCAACTTAAAACGCGCCACGGGGTGCGTTTGCACACATGTCACCTCAGGCCCCCTCCCTTCACCACTGTGCAAACGCGCCCTGTAGCGCGTTTTAAGAGGTAGTTTTAATCCCCCTGCCCTATTATGTACTAGGGACTTGCAGAGGAGGTCATGCTAATCACAGGGGTACCCCAACGCATAGTGTTCCCTAGTGTATGTAGGTGTTTTCACTGTATTCTAAGTGTCTTTTAGCATAGCACTGGCTCTGGTTAGTCAGAGTCAGTTACCACCAATACCCGTCTGAAAAAGTTGTGGGCACAGGATGATTTTGCAACAAGGCCTCTTTCTGCTCCTCTGTTGGTTCTTTCTGCACATCTTTTGCTTCTTTCTGTGCGTTTTTCTTCTTTCTTCGCATGTCCTACCTCTGTAGGCATATTTAGAAACTAGCATTTAAAAAAACCTTTGAAATTCACTTAAAAATCATAGGTTTCAGGCACGTTATAGTTAGAAATTAGCATTTAAAAAACCTTTGAAATTCACTGAAAAAACCATAGGTTTCAGACACGTTATAGTTAGAAATTAGCATTTAAAAAACCTTTGAAACTCACTGAAAAAACCATAGGTTTTAGGGACAGTTATAGTTAGTTGGACATTTCACTCGTACAAAACCATAGAAATTCCCCGTTATAGTTAGTTCAGCTAACTATAACTCGCGCCCTGCAATGCACTGCTGATGACGTCACATATTACATCACTCATGACATGGTCAGTGACATCACTGATGACATCACTGATGACATCTCAAATGACATCACTGATGACATCATCCATGTGATAATTTCATGCATCTTCTCACACCCTAATATAACTTTTGATACACCCACTCTAAATTACAGACTGCCATTCTCAAAACCATAGACACTCCAACACCAAAAACTACATACCCACTCACTGATTCTTAGGTCTACACACACATCCACTCACTCACCCGTACAGTCACTCATACTTAGTCACTCAGTACAGGACTATCATATGCACTCATACACCTATATAAACACTCACACACCGCCACTCATCCATAGAGGTACTCACACACCTAGTCAGTCATGCAAAAAACTTAATCACACACCCATTTACTCACCTATACAGTTATACACACATCAGCTCACTTACTCATACAAATACTAGCACATTCTTACGCTCTTATACAATCACTGATACAAGTACACACTCATCCATACAGCAACTCTCACAATCACACACTCTCACTTATAGCCATTTATATACTCCAACACACATATATACTGCCTTTCACATATGTAGTTACTCACACATGTACCACTGAGATATACATTCAATCACTAACACACCCATACACACACTCACCCACCCATACAGTGCATCACAGATGCACTCTTGAAGCTCATGCACCCAGTGAATCACCAACTCACACATCTATGCACAGAGTCACACACACCCCACCCACACAAACACTCAGGCACCCATACAGATACTCAGACAATCAATCAATAACCCATGTAGACACTCATGAAGCTATTCAGAAAGCCATGCAGCCGCTTACAAACCAACAGACAGACGGATACAGACATTCACACAGTTTAGTCACTAACCCATGCATTCAGTAAGATATATTTAATCACTCACTTGTAGAGTCAGTCACTCACGTACTAAATCATCCATTCAGACACTTATACACCCACTCATTCTTCAATACGCCTTTCCCTATATATATTAAACATATTTAAACTTTACAGAAACACACAGTCACTGGATGATGTCATCAGTGATGTCATTTGAGATGTCATCAGTGATGTCATCAGTGATGTCACTGACCATGTCATGAGTGATGTAATATGTGACGTCATCAGCAGTGCATTGCTGGGCGCGAGTTATAGTTAGCTGAACTAACTATAACGGGGGAATTTCTATGGTTTTGTACGAGTGAAATGTCCAACTAACTATAACTGTCCCTAAAACCTATGGTTTTTCAGTGAGTTTCAAAGGTTTTTAAATGCTAATTTCTAACTATAACGTGTCTGAAACCTATGGTTTCTTTCAGTGAATATATATATGTATATATATATATTCTCACAAAAAAAAACACAGGTTTCAGGGACATTATAGTTAGGAATTCGCATTAGCATTTAAAAAACCTTAGATAGTCACTGAAAAAAACGAAGGTTTCAGGGACATTATAGTTAGGCTGACATTTCACTGGTACAAAACCAGAGAATTTCAGCCGTTATAGTTAGCTGAGCTAACTATAACTCGCGCCCCTGCAATGCACTGCTGATGAAGTCACATATTACATCACTCATGACATGGTCAGTGACATCACTCATGACATCACCGATGATATCTCAATTGACATCACTGATGACATCACTGATGACATCATCCAGTGACTGAGTGTTTCTAAAAATGTAAGAATGTTATATATATGCCATGGTGTATTGAAGAATGAGTGAGTGTATGAGTTTCTGAATGGATGATTTAGTGGGTGCATGACTGTGAGTGATTACACGTGTCTTAGTGAATGCATGGGTGAGTAACTAATCTGTGCGAATGTCTGTATCAGTCTGTCAGTTGGTGTGTAGGTGGCTGCATGGGTTGGTGAGTAGCTACATGAGTGTCTATGTGGGTTAATGATTGGTTGTCTGAGTACCTGTATTGGTGCCTGAGTGTCTGTGTGGGTGGGTGGGGGGTGTGTGATTCCCTGCATGGCTCTGTGAGTGGGTGATACACTGGGTGTATGGGTTCATGAGTGCATCTGCGAGGGGCTGTATGGTTGAGTGAGTGTGCGTGTGGCTGAGTTGGTGAGTGAATGGATGTCTCAGTGGTATATATGTGAGTAACTACATATGTGAAAAGCAGTATATGTGAGTGTTGAAGTATATAAGTGACTATATGTGAGAGTGAGCGATTGTGAGAGTGGCTGTATGGATGAGTGTGTGCTTGTGTCAGTGACTGTAGAAGAGAGTAGGTATGTGTTAGTCTTTGTATGAATAAGTGAGGTGATGTGTGTATCACTGTATAGGTGAGTAAATGGCAGTGTGATTGATTCTTTGGGTGACTGACTAGGTGTGTGAGTAACGCTATGGGTGAGTGGTGGTGTGTGAGTGTCTGTATGGGTGTATGAGTGCTTATATCAGTGGCTGTATTGATGAGTGACTGCGTATATGAGTGACTGTATGGGTGAGTGAGTAGATGTGTGTGTAGACCTATGAATCAGTGAGTGGGTATGTACTAATTGGTATTGGTGTGTCTCTGGTTTTGAGAATGGTAGTCTGTATTTTAGAGTGGGTGTATGAAAGATTATATTAGGGTGTGAGGAGGTGCATCAGAGATTAAGTGGCTGATGTCATCAGTGATGTCATTTGAGATGTCATCAGTGATGTCACTGACCATGTAATGAGTGATGTAATATGTGACGTCATCATCAGTGCATAACGGGGGCGCGAGTTATAGTTAGCTCAGCTAACTATAACGGCTAAATTTCTCTGGTTTTGTATGAGTGAAATGTCAGCCTAACTATAACGTCCTTCAACCCTGTGCTTTTTTCAGTGAACATATATATATATATATATATATATATATATATATATATATATATATATATATATACACAAATATATGAAGTCCAACTCCCACTCTGTTAAGAACAGGTCCGACACAGCCAGATGACTTGAAAAGACTTTATTGCAAAAATGACAAGCGCGTGACATGGAGGTGATGTGGTGGTGAAACGCTGGGCAGACGCGTTTCAGCCTTGCGGCTTTCTTCAGTGCCAATTTCACCTTTAACAATGATGTTCCCACCTGGAGGCCAGATTAAATCAAGGAAGGTCCACTCCCATTGGAGTAAGTTGTTAGCCCATCCTCCACACTCGCAGATCTGCGCTCCTCCCAAAGCTGGTGCATGCCGGGTTTTGTGCCTCCCGCTGCTAGTGTAAATTAAGTAATTTCAACACTCGTATGCCTTGTGGCGTCCCAACACTGCTGGCCACGGTTATCGCACTCACACGGCAGCCTTCCATGGGAGTAATTGCTGGTAAGTCTGTGTTTGGCCACCTTCTTTGCAGTAAAATACTGCTTCCTCTCTCCCCAAGCAACAGTATAATCTTAATGAGTATCTCCTCATGCTGGGGGGGCGACACGCTGTATTTGCATACAAAGTCCAAAGGGTACAAGCCAGGCGCTTTGCTCCAGACCGAGAGAGCGTGCCGGTAAACGGTGCTTGCTACCGGTAACATATGAAGTCCAACTCCCACTCTGTTAAGAACAGGTCCGACACAGCCAGATGACTTGAACAGACTTTATTGCCAAAATGACAAGCGCGTGACATGGAGATGATGTTGTGGTGAAACGCTGGGCAGACGCGTTTCAGCCTTGCGGCTTTCTTCAGTGCCAATTTCACCTTTAGCAAAGATGTTCCCACCTGGAGGCCAGATTAAATCAAGGAAGGTCCACTCCCATTGGAGTAAGTTGTTAGCCCATCCTCCACACTCGCAGGTCTGCGCTCCTCCCAAAGCTGGTCCATGCCGGGTTTTGTGCCTCCCGCTGCAAGTGTGAATTAAATAATTTCAACACTCGTACGCCTTGTGGCGTCCCAACACTGCTGGCCACGGTTATCGCACTCACACGGCAGCCTTCCAGGGGAGTAATTGCTGGTAAGTCTGTGATTGGCCACCTTCTTTGCAGTAAATATATATATATCTATATAGAGAGAGAGAGACTTTATTTAGTGTGGGGAAGGTGACATTATCAGTTTTGCCTCGAGGGCCTGAACTCTGGGATGTCCTCAAGGTCCCATGTGTAGGTCATGAACGCATGTGGGAATTGAAGGTGTTAATAAAATTGAATTTGTGGTAACCCAAAGTCACTCTGATTTCTGCAAAGGGCTTCAGTACGCCTCCTCTGGTTACACACCCCGAGTAGAGATCCTTAAATGATCCCATCCCCTGAGGAGTTTCTCTTTTAATTCAAGAGGTGCTTGAAATTCTGCATAATCAGCTATTGTGTTATTGGTCTCTATATGTAAAATATCCCTTTTTAATTTATATATATATATATATATATATATATATATATATATATATATATATATATATTATTTATGACTATTTGGCATGATACTTGCTGTTTGGCATGATGACACACGTTTCGAGATTTGTTTCAAGTTTGAGGATGTTGATTGTTGAGAGCAATTTGCTGCTTTCTAAGATAAAAACAAATTGAAGCTCAGTTCAGAGGTTGATAGTATAAGAGCAAACAGGGAAAGTTCGCCTCAGAACCCAGGAGACCAGGGAGGAGATACCTGACTCGGTGGAAAACTGTAATAAGGTAGCAGACTTCTTCGCAAAAAAAGTGATGAAGATTTATGACACCTTCCCAGATGAAGCGAAACAAGGCACGAGGCTGACCAATGGTAATCAAATGAACCCTGTAGGGGGGACATTGGATGTCTTTAAGATCCAGGACCTTGAAGAACTCACGGCCATAGCCAAAGGGATCAAATCTGGCTCCCCTTTGGACCCAGCCCATCCAAAGATAGTGATGGAAGGAGCTAAGGCAATCATGCCCTGTATTCAGGAGCTCATCTCGTGCTCCTTTCTAACTGGAACAGTCCCAAACAAGTGGAAACAGGCCATCGTTAAGCCACAAAAAAAAAATCCATCTGTAGAGTCATCCATTCTAGACAATCTTCTCCCTATCTCTCTGCTACCTTTCGTAGCTAAGATTGCAGAGAAAGTAACCAACATCCAACTGGTAGAACATGTAGAGAGGAATAACCTACTGCATCCCTCTCAATCAGGTTTTAGAATGGCTCACTCCACAGAGTCGGCCCTTCTCATTGCCACTGAAACTCTAAGGAAATATGCAGATGAAGGTCAAACAGCCGCACTAATCCTGCTTGACCTAAGTGCGGCGTTTGATACCGTCTCCCAAAAATTACTTCTGCATAGGCTAGAGAATTGCGGCATTAGGCACAGCGCTCTTGGCTGGATGAAATTGTTTCTCTCAGCACGAAGTTTCCAAGTCAGGCAGCAGTCCTCTGTATCGGAAAGCTTTCCCTTGGCACAGGGTGTGCCACAGGGCTCCATTCTGAGCCCCACCCTGTTCAACCTATATGTGGGGCCGCTTGCAGAACTAGTGGAGAAACATAAAGTATCGATCGTCTCCTATGCTGACGATACACAGGTAATCGTGATGCTATCACAGGAGAATAATCAAGCCCCCATCCGCTTTGCAGAATGCCTAGAAGAGGTCGCGGACTGGATGTCTAATCACTGCCTCAAATTAAATGGGAGCAAAACTGAAGTGTTGGTGGTTGGCAAAACCCCGTCTATATGGTCATCCGCCTGGTGGCCTGAAACCCTAGGCCAATTTCCTACCCCTAAGCCCGTAGTCAAGAATCTCGGAGTCTGGATGGATTCTGAACTTACTTTTGACTCCCAAATACGTAAAGTGGCTGGTAAATGCTATGGTGCTATGAGAGTCCTGCGTAAAATCCTGAACCTCCTACCAGCTAACTCCAGGAAGACTATAGTACATGCAGTCATTACCTCCCAATTAGACTACGGTAATGTACTGTACCTTGGAGCTACCAAACAAGGTTTAGCAAAACTACAGAGGGTCCAAAATGCGGCCGCACGGCTGGTACTTAGCCTCCCTAGAAGGTCTAACACCAAGAAAGCACTGAAAGCTTTGCATTGGCTACCAGTAGATAAAAGAGTGTCCTTCAAGGCAATGTGCTATTGCCACCGTATCCTACTAAATAAAGGCCCGAAGTATCTCCAACCACTAATAACCAAGTACACCCCTGGCCGCAGTCTAAGATCTTCAGAGCTGGCACTGGCTACGGTGCCCAGAATATTCAGAGCCAGAATGGGCGAGCGCTCCTTTAGATATAAGGCAGCAAAAATGTGGAACAGTTTGCCGATTGAACTCCGATTAGAGCCATGTGAAAAAAGATTTCGTAGGCAACTGAAAACATGGCTATATGTGAAGTCCGACGGGTCACAGGGGTCGTAGCACCTCTATCACTGTAGTCCGCTTGTCTCACACGCCCCTTCTCTCATATGAGCTTCTTAGCGCGGGGACACACCGGTGGTGTAACCATGCGCTCTACAAATGCTTAAACTAAACTAAACTAAACTAAACTATTACAAGTAATGCGTTGCCCCTAGGGCAGCACATTAGTGAAATACAAAGCATCTGTTTGAATCAGCCCACCTGCACCTTAAAGAGGGGACAGAGATCCCCTGCAGGCGGGTGCAGTGAGTGACTGAACCCGCCTGCAGGGGGATGTCTGGGTGGGTCCATGGGAACCGCTCTCCACCTGTGCAGGGGTCGCCCTCAGGAGGCTCACTGAGTGTGGGCCAATTCTTTGTGGTGCATAGTCAGTACGTCTCCTGGCAGCCTCTTTTCCTCTGCGCCCCCACCTATAATAAGACGCTCGCGTTAGGCAAAGTATTTCCCTCTTTAGCACTGGGCCAGGTCACTGTGCTAATGAGCGAATGCCCCCTGAAAATGTGCCGGCACTGTATATGCACTGGCCCTATCTGTATTACAAAACAAGTGCACAAGAACCTGCTCCTTTTTCTTTAATACTACAGTGCCCAGGGGTGCCAAAAATGGGGGGACACGCCCTTTGCGCCCCTGGGACACTGTTTGTAAGACGGCTCCAGAACTCAATTATTTGTAGGTGAAAGTTCAGCACTGGAGAGAGTGTCTGAAATGATTTGGAGTGGTGTGGTCACCCTAAATGGTATGGAGGGAGGTGAACACAAATAGATGATTGTCAGGTTGAGTGATATACTCATAGAAATTGATGCACGCCATCTATTCGTCTCTGGATCAACTTTATAAATCTCACAACCCCCTAATTGCATGAGGTCAGCAAGGGGTGATCTTGAGGTGTCTGATAACCATACAGATCTGCAGGATATCCAACAAGGTCAATGGTTGAATTATAGTTCTTCCACTACCATGGGAGCAGCTATCATCTTCTCCATCTTTTCTGCTGCTATAAAGTGCAAACATTCTCCCTCTTGGTACGTGTTTTATTTATCCGACTGCAAATCTAAATAGATCTTCTATTGAACGCATTATTTCCTGGTTGGGTTTGTGAGATAGCTCCATCACCTGACACTTGGCTGAATCTACATTAATTTCCACCACATCACATCAATTCTATGAAACCAGAACACGGTCATGAGCCTTCCTTTAGTTTTCAGTATCGCCATATTGATGTTTGTACATCAGGATCTCCTTCTCTTTCTCAAATGGTTTCAGGTGAACGACCTCAATCTACACAGGCGCAGGCCATTTACTATCCCGGTGCTCTGAACCCAGCCAAGCAGGGGACGCCTCCCCAGACCCGATGGACCCCCATCTCAGGAGCTTGGCAGTGCAGCAGGCTGGAGGACGGCGCCCAGGGCGGAAGCACCCGGGGCCTGGTGGGGCCCCAGGGCCCTGTCAGAGCTCCTGGACCGAACCATGCAGGGGGAGGCTTTCCTGGGCCCGCAGGACCCCGTCCCGGGTGCTTTGCCACACGGCCGGCTCGTGGCCGGAGCCCAGGACGGGGGCTCCCATTCCAGGGCCCACCAGGCCCCGGTCAGAGATTCTGAACCCAGCCAAGTAGAGGAAGCCTCCCTGGGCCCTTGGTGGTGAGTCAGGCCAGAGGATGAAGATCAGAGTGGGAGCGCTCACCCCAGGGCCTGGCGGGTCCCTGGGGCCTGGTCAGAGCTCCTGGACCCAGCCACGCAAGGGTAGCCTCCCTGGGCCCAATGGATCCCTGTCCTGGGCTCTTGGTGGTGTGGCAGGCCGAAGTACAGAGCCCAGGGTGGGAACGCCCCTCCCCCAGGGCCCAGTGTGGCCCTGGGCCCGGACGGAGCTCCTGGATCCAACCACACAGAGGAGGCCTCCCCAGGCCCGCAGGACCCTGTCCCAGGTGCTTAGCCACGCGGTGGGCCCGAGGAGAGAGCCCAGGATGGGGGCCCCCACCCCAGGGACCGCTGGGGCCCCGGTCAGAACTTCTGAACTCGGTCACGCAGGGGATTTCGTCCCGGGCCCGATGGACACCGGTCCACCACCCTTGGCAGTGCGGCAGGCTGGAGGATGGAGACCATGCAGGAGCTCCTACCCTGTTGCTCGGCGGGGCACCAGGGCCTGGTCAGAGCTGCCTGGTCAGAGCACCTGGATCCAGCCGCAAAGGGAAGGCCTCCCTGGGCCCGCGGAACCCCGTCCCAGGCGTTTTGCCATGCGGCAGGCCTGAGGGCGGGGGGCCCCTACCGTAGGGTCCGCCGGGGCCCCGGTCAGAGCTTCTGAGCCTGGATAAGCAGGGGAAGCCTCTCCGGACCCGATAGACCCCGGTCCGGGCCATTGGCAGTGCAGCAGGCCAGAGGACAGAGCCCAGATGTGTGAGCATCCACCCCAGGGTCCGGTTTGAGTTCCTGCCCCCAGCAGTGCAGGGGAGCCATTCCCGGGCCCGTGGACCCTGTCCCAGGCACTTTGCAATGTGGCTGGCTTGAGGACGGAGCCCAGGACAGGGGCCCCCACCCCAGGGCAAGCAGTGGGACTCCTTGGGCCCGATGGACCCCCGGCCCAGGCCCTTGGCAGTGAGTCAGGCCAGAGGACGGAGCTCATGGTAGGAGCCCCTGCCCCGGGGTCCAGGGGTTCCCCGGGGCCCGGTTGGAGCTCCTGCACCCAGCCTCACAGGAGAGTCCCCATCCTGGGCACTTTGCCATGCGGCAGGCCCAACGACGGAGCCCAGGATGAGGGGGCCTCCTGGGGGCCCCCACCCCAGGGTCTGCCGTGGTCCCAATCAGAGATTCTGAATCCGGCTTAGCAGGGGAAGCCTCCACAGGCCTGATGGACCACCCCCCGTCCTGGGCCCTTCGCCATGCGGCAGGCTGGAGGACGGAGCCCAGGGCAGGAATGCCCACAGCAGGGCCTGAACCCGGGCAAGCAGAGTAAGCCTACCCGGGTCAGATGGACTCCCATTCCTGTCCCTTCACAGTGCAACAGATTGGAGGACGGAGCCCAGGACGGGGACTCCCACCTCAGGGCCCACCGAGGGCCCGGTCAGAGCTTCTGAACCCGACCAAGCAGGTGAAACCTCCCCAGGACCGATGGACAACCCCGTCCCCGGGCTTTTCTCGTGCGGCAGGCTGGAGGACGGAGCCCAGGGCGGGAGTGCCTGCCCCGGGCCCGGTGAGCCCAGTCTGAGCTCTTGAACCCAGCCACATGGGGAGGCCTGCCCGGGCCTGCGGCAGCCAGAGGACGGAGCCCAGAATGGGGACTCCCACCCCGAGGCCCGGCCAGGGCCCGGTCAGACATTTTGAACCTAGCCAAGCAGGGTAAACCTCCACGGGCCGGATGGACCCCCTTCCTGTCCCTTCGCAGTGCAACGGGCTGGAGAGCGGGGTCAGGGGAGGCCTGCCCGGGCCCGTGGGAACGCTTCCCAGGGGCTTGGTCATGCGTCAGGCCAGAAGACAGAGCCCAGGATGGGGGCTTCCACCTCAGGGCCCGCTGGGGGTGCCTAGTCAGAGCTTGTGAACCCAGCCAAGCAGGGGAAGCCTCCCCAGGCCCGATGGACCCCCCCGGTACTGAGACTTTTGCTGTGCAACGGGCTGGAAGCAGGCCATGAAAAATCAACTTGCCCACTCGCTATGCCTAGTTAAATTTTGTCTCTCAGCATGTTTTATTACCCAGAATCCCTTACAAACCTCAAACTTTGACTAAAGAAACATTTTCCTCATATTTCTCTGATGGAAAGTTCTGGAATCTTCAGGGAGCCACAAACTTACTTCCACCTGCCCGCGACAGGAAATGGCTCAAAACACAATATGAACGCAGCGCATTTTTCCACTGAGAATGGACCCTTTTTTTCCAATGAGCCAATCAGCTAATTTTGTTGCAGGGATTCTGCTCAGGAACAGAAATATGCTTGGGACCATAGAACATCAGTATATAGGAGACTTAGTCACCATGCCACATTAGTATCTATGAGCCCGAGTCCCACTGGAGGGTGCAGGCCTGCTTCATCCAGCTCAATCCGGATTCAGAGCCTCCCATAGCACTGAGTCGGCCTTGGTGGAAGTCTCGGAAGCTATTCGGGAGTGTCTGGATGCTGGCGGGAGGGCTGCTCTCGTTTTGTTGGACCTCTCGGCAGCATTCGATACTGTCCCCCACTCGCTGTTGCTTATCCACCTTGCGAGAGTGGGAATCTCAGGTGCTGCTTTGAGCTGGTTAAAATCTTTTTTGGAGGGACGCACACAACAGGTCTGGCTTCCCCCGTTCTCCTCCAAGCCGCAGAAGGTAACCACTGGGGTGCCGCAGGGGTCCTCCTTGAACCCCCTTCTTTTTAATCTTTATGTTACCCCTTTGATCTATTTGGCTGAAGAGCTGGGGGCCAAAATCATAGCATATGCAGATGATACCCAGTTGCTGTTTACTATGGGAAAATCCGAGTGCTCTACGTCCTTGGCAAAAAACTGTTTGGCAGCAGTTTTTCAATGGCTCTCCTCAGCACAGCTTAAATGCAATGAGGAGAAGTCGGAAATTCTCTTGTATGGGACCTCCCCCCCCCCAGTTTCGAGAATCTCTATGGCCAGCGGAGTTTCCCGTGCCTGCCTCCTCGGGGCAACCTGCAAAAAATCTTGGAGTCTGGTTTGAGGAAAATCTATCCTTCTCTATCCAGATAAAGAAGCTGTTGGGGACCTGCTTCGGGCTACTTAAAACCCTCAAGAAATTTCTCCCGTTTCTCCCTAGAGCAGCTAAGGAAACAGTGGTTCGGGCCTTGATACTCTCTCGACTCGACTATGCGAATGCTCTGTATACCGGCTTGCCGGACTATCTTCTTCGGAAACTGCAGACTGTCCAGAATGCTGCGGCGAGACTTGTGTTTAACATCCCAATGAGAAGCAGTGTTCGGCAGTATCTGCGTCAACTACATTGGCTGCCGGTGGCCAATCGAGTCAAGTTTAAAGCATTGACTCTGGCCCTTCACGCTCTGTATGCCCTTGGCCCTTCTTACCTCCGGAAAAGGTTCTTGTTTTACACCCCCGCCAGACATCTTCGATCATCATCTCAGTTCCTGGCCCATACTCCTCGTTTTCGGCTCACAAGAATGGGGGGCAGCTCACTTGCTGTTAGAGCGGCTACGATCTGAAACTCACTTCCGCTGGCTCTCCGCAGTATTCAGGATTTTGGTCTTTTAAAAAAAAAACTGAAGACCTACCTGTTTGACTAATTTAACTTCACTTCTCTGTATCTACTCCTTCTCTCTTTGGGCTCGCGCTGGGACACTCCTCGGAGTATCTGTGCGCGGTATAAGATTAAATAACATAACATAACATATTTGTAGCGCAACACTTGCCCTCCTAAACTTTCTAGAGAGACAAGTGATTTGGCACCCTAGAACATAACACTCTTGACCCTCTCAGGGATCGTGGTAACAGGACACACCCTTTCGCTCTCTCACTCGTACTTGTCCACAATAAGATAAAAAAGAGACACGTGCTACAATTATAAAACAAATACATCTCAATAATGTCATCAGCATGGTAAATAAACCATATACTGTAAAGAGCTCTGTCATGTTATCTGACAGATCTGCCTAAACCCTCCCGTACTACTGATGCTAAGTGGTTATAAAATATAGATCTCTGGGTTTAATGGCGGATCCTGTACCTTAGCATACTTAGGTGGATGTTCTACATCTCAGCTGATGCAGCACTCTTGTCTCAGGACCTTCACTCTGTGTGTCTGTTGTTTTCCAGAACCCTGTCCCTAGTTTTATGACAAGATATGTGTATTCAAAACAACAGCTGCCTTCTCCTATTATATTTAGGTGCTAGTGTGTGACCAGAGAAAAATAACAAGGAGCAATGCTGTTTGACCTTGCTTAGGCTGTTCAGACTAAGTCCCAGGAAATGAACAAAATGTGAAAACATGTGCTGGTTCTGTGTGAAATATATAACATGGTACAAAGGCAAGCATGACATTTAATAAAGTGTGCAAAACTAAAGCGGCCTACAACATGCATGATTAGGCTAACTTATGGAAAACGACAATGGGCCATGTGAGAAACACACCACAGTTTCACTTTTACTTTCAATGTAATGATGTCAGCTCGCCATGGGCGCAGATCGTCACTACACAAAAAAAAAAAATGCCCCGGGCTGCTAGGGAATCTCTTCCCCTGCTCCCGAGGCTGAAAAATAAAAAAGGAAATCCCTCTGCTGTAAACCGTTCCGTAAACCGTTCCGTCCTCCACCACGGTGGGCGTGTGCGGAGGATGGAACTTTTCCGTCCTCCGCATGGAAGGGGCTAGGAGGGTGTACAACAGTAGTTCTGAGGTACAACTGCCTTTGCTCATGAATGTTTTTGGGAATTGGCCACCATAAGGTGCTGGGTCACATATATTGGAATGGTGGTGGTGGCATAGTGCACCCACATTTCCAGATGACACAGATTTTACTGGTGCCGTGGGATGTTTCAATGACCTTTTCACCGCTGACAAGTATAAAATAACTTTTACACTGACTAAAAACAATTTCAATTACTAGCACAAACTCTAATGCATTCTATCACATCTGGCTTTAGGCATTAATTTTGGACAGTTTGCTTTCTAGACCATATTAGTGGACACATAATGTTATTGACCACGCCTTCATTCTTAAATGAGTTATGGATGACATTTCAGATGTACTTCCAAAAACGTTCGCAATAAGGTTATAATCAGTTATGAATAAAATAAAATACTGACAATCCATTATCACTCGACAAATAATCCTTAATTCCTCCTTTGTAATGTCGTCATAAATACACTGGCCCGATTCAAAAACCGAATGTAAATCTACCTCCATAAACGTGTTTTTTCCCAATACACAAACATTTCCAGCAGAATATATAAAAAGATGCCCCAGTCGAGGCTTTCTAGACTTACTACTGGGAATATTGGGGTCTATTTATTAAGATTTAATGTTGTTTTTGCGTCACAAAAGTGACTAAGCATAGTATTTTGTACTGGAAGTGTATCCTTCCAATACAAAACCTATGCTAGACTCACTGAGACACCCTTGCACTATGGTGCAAAGGTGTGGCGCACAGCGGAACATTTCTGCGTGGGCTTTAGGAAGAGGGGAGGAGAGTGACATATTTCTGTAAATATGGCGCTCTCCTGGTCTCTCCTTCTCACACAGCGCAGTATTTGCGGCTGTTGCATTGCGCTGCGTGAGAAACTGGTAAATCTGGCCCGTTATGTGACATTTTTGTCGTTGCTAGCTCCACAATGCATAATTGTGCCTGTGTTAAGAAAAGATGAGTATTTCCGACTTTTAGTCATATAGCTGAGTGGAAACATATTGTTGTAGATGTTTCCCTAGCGAGGGGAGATTTGAGATCGGGTATTAGTTGGGCAAATCTGTACAATCCGTGACAGAGGAAATTCTTAAAAACCCTCCACATAGAAGTATTTTTGAAGGAAAGTGGCGTGTTGATGTACAGTTTTCCGTGGATGCCTATATTCTGGCAATCTTCACCTGTGGTAATTTTTCGGGTAGATTACAGTTATCACTACATTTTGCAGTTTCGGTAATAAGGTTGGTTCCTTGTTAGCAAAAATTAGTTTCTATTCCCTACAAACACGATTTATTAAATGTACTTTTACACACCAATTCTTACTTAAGTAACACTGCCAGGGTACACAAGAACTGTAAAAGCACTACACATTCCACACGTTCCAAGCTGTGGGAAATGGTTTTTTTTCATAATTTCCGTTCTTATCTAAACAGTTTGTAGAATGGTCTCAAACTAGTATATCATGCTATTATTTTCTTACCTCATAGCTTTTCTCAGAGGAACGATTAGGAGCTAAGCCTTGTTTCAAAATACATCTGTGGTACTTGGCATCTCTCCGGGTAAATCATCCTAGCGAGCCAGGAGTAGCGTTTTCTACCTCGAAACATCTAGATTTCTTCAATTCCCATGAATACCTGATTATGAGCAACTGAGCTCTCTAAAACAACTACAGAAGGAGGATGAATAGTGGAGAAATGCAATTGCTACAAATGTATCACACACGGGACAGGCAAAGGGAAATAGAATCTTATCGCTTCATATATCTGCTGATTCAGGTGGAGGCATTAATCATATAATTTTGTTATGACAAGGTTTACAACACCATTGTGTGCTGTCTCTCACCCGGCTATGTGAACCTCATTTAAGGACGCAAAAATATGATGGACGGAATGCTGATTATTGTCAAACATTCCCCCCAGTCACAGATGTGGGTTACATCCATCGTTTTTTTGCTCACAATGCCACCCCAGTTTGAACTCAGCCATATGCAAATCAGTCTTGACCCAGCTCCCCATGGGAACAGTCCAATCCTGAACTGCCAGCAGGGCCGGACTGGCTACCGGGCGTTTTGTTGTGCTGCCGAGCTGGGGGCTGATTTCACACCGGTGGGGGCTGATTTCGTTGATGGGGACCTGCGTGAGCTTCGAAATAACCAAAGCAAAACGAATGTTTTTAAGCACATGCAGGTCCCCATCAACGAAATCAGCCCCCAGCTCGGCAGCACAACAAAACGCCCGGTAGCCAGTCCGGCCCTGCCAGGCCAGGTCCTTCCTGGGCCAGAAAGCAAGCATCCTGGGAACGGTATCAAGGTATCACCCCTCATCAGTCAGGCTAGCATAAATCCAGTGGCAAAGTCAGCAAGGGACCCACGTCTGGGCATATCCTTCCCACTTAGGATGACTATAGCAGCACAAAAACATGGTGGACGGAATGCTGAACTTTGTCAGACATTCACTTACAAGTTAAATCCATCATTTTTTTGTTCACCATGCCATCCCAGTTTGGAACCAGCTATATGCAAATCAGTCTTGACCCTGCTCCCCATGAGAATAGTCCAGCTCGAACTGCCAGGCCAGGTCCTCCCTGGGTAAGAAAACAAGCATCCTAGCAGTGGTAATTTACCATTTTATTTTTCGTCACTGGGGCAATTAAGTGGGGCGATGCTCCTCCGCTCAAACGGAGGAGCCGCCCCTGCATCCTAGGACCGGTTTTAGGGGACCACCCCTCATCAGCCAAGCTGTCCTGAATTTAGTGGCATAGCGAGCACAGGCCCACGTCTGGGCATACCCTTCCCACTTAGGGCGTCTATGGCAACACAAAAAGATGATGGACAGAATGCTGATTATTGTCAAACCTTCACCCCAGTCACAGATGTGGGTTACATCCATCGTTTGTTTGCTCACAATGCCACCCCAGTTTAAACTCAGCCATATGCAAATCAGTCTTGACCCTGCTCCCCATGGGAACAGTCCAATCCTGAACTGCCAGGCCAGGTCCTTCCTGGGCCAGAAAGCAAGCATCCTGGGACCGGTATTGGGGTATCACCCCTCATCAGTCAGGCTAGCATAAATCCAGTGGCAAAGTCAGCAAGGGACCCACGCCTGGGCATATCCTTCCCACTTAGGATGACTATAGCAGCACAAAAACATGGTGGACGGAATGCTGAACTTTGTCAGACATTCACTCCCACATTAAATCCATAATTTTTTTGCTCACCATGCCATCCCAGTTTGGAACCAGCTATACGCAAATCAGTCTTGACCCTGTTCCCCATGAGAATAGTCCAGCTCGAACTGCTAGGCCAGGTCCTCCCTGTGTCAGAAAACAAGCATCCTAGCAGTGGTAATTTACTTCATTACCATTTTATTTTTCGTCACTAGGGCAATTAAGTGGGGCGATGCTCCTCCGCTCAAACAGAGGAGCCGCCCCTGCATCCTAGGACCGGTTTTAGGGGACCACCCCTCATCAGCCAAGCTGGCCTGAATTTAGTGGCATAGCGAGCACAGGCCCACGTCTGGGCATACCGTTCCCACTTAGGGCGTCTATGGCAATACAAAAAGATGATGGACCGAATGCTGACCATTGTCAGACATTCACCCCCAGTCACAGATCTTGGTTAAATCCATCGTTTTTTTGCTCACTGTGTCACCCCAGTTTTGACCCAGACATATGCAACTCAGTCTTGGCTCTGCTCCCCATAGGAACAGTCCAGACTGAACTGCCAGTCCAGGTCCTCCTAGGACTGGAAAACAAGCATCCTGGGACCGGTTTCGGGGTGTCACCCCTCATCAGCCAGATTAGCTTGAATCCAGTGGCACAGTGAGAACGGGACCCACTTCTGGGCATACCATTTCCACTTAGGGCTACTATAGCAACACACAAAGATGAGGGACAGAATGCCGAACATTGTCAAACAACCCTGCAGTCACAGATCTGGGTTAAATCCATTGTTGTTCAGCATTTCGTCCATAAATTGTTGTTTTTCATTTGTCCCCGATTTGTCTGCTCTCTCTTTTTTCCTACCTTTTTCTCTCCATCTGCACTCTTAACCTGTGTGATCTCAAACAGCCCCCACTCACCACTCTACCATTTACTCCATTTACTGGCTCTGCTCCCCTTTCCATGCTCCGCTTTTCTTCTTTACAGCTTGTTTCTCTCTCTTTATTTTCTGCTTTGCTCCCCATGTTTCTCCACACTTTTTTCTCCCTCTGCACTCTTCCCCTACGTAATCTCAAACTACCCTCTCACTCTCCACCCTTTACTCCATTTACTGGTTCTGCTACACTTTCTTTGCTTTTCCTACTTAAAGCCTCTATTTCCCGCTCTTTGTCCCCCCCACTCTCTGCTCCCTTGACTCCAGTCACGGCCGGCATGACTCGCGGGTGGGGGGGCAGGTGGTCGTGCGGGGGGGGGTTTAATTAAAAAAAAAAGTTAACTTACCTTCACCGCCCGCGTCGTCTCTGCGTCTCTGCTTCTCTGCTCCTCACAGGAAGCAGGCAGCCTCCCTCCCCTCCCCTAAGCCAATCACAATGCTGCCATGGCAGTGCTGTGATTGTTTGGGACGCCGACCACACAGGCGTCTATGGGGAGGCCATTTTCTCCACATGGAGAAAAGGCAGAGTGCGTAGAACTGGTTGGCCGACCAAACAGTCAGCGCCCTCAGAGTGGGCAAGCCAATCCTCCCCTGCCCTAGAGCAAGACCGCCCACCCATCCGCCCCCAACCAAACCCTTCTGCTTTCTCGCAGTACGAGAAGCAGAAACATAAAATGGTATTTATAATATCATTTTATGTTTCTGCTTCTCGCACTGTGAGAAAGCAGTGGGGCGATGCTCCTCCGCCCACATGGAGGAGCCGCCCCTGCTTGACTCTCCACTCACAGGCCCCTGCTGACTACTTGAATTCTGCTTATCAGCCCTATAGCTGTGTACTCTTTGGACTTTAATCAAAGTGCATTTTTAAAGCTATATAACACCATTTTTGTTGACAAACTGTGTTTGTGTTAATTATAAAATGTTGTGGATTGTGCAGTTCCTCTCACCATTAACCAAACTTTATTGCTGATAGACCCAGTTTTTACCACCTTCCTTCCTTTTTCACAACTCTGTACTACAACAGAACCAAAAGCACATTTTGCTTATATCAGTAACACACAAAGCACATACCTTCAATCTCATCAAACACCCTTCCTTTCCAAACAAAATCATTCCTCTACCCTCTGCCTACTCCTAAAATTGCCCTTGCCACCCCTCTCAACCCTTTCTTCAATCTTCTATCATACCGCTTCACCACACAACCCTCCTCTTATTGTCACATGAAACCAATGGCAACACTCTTTCAAAACTTTCCTCCACAATAAGGCAAAATCTTCCCCCTACTCTGCCTCTAACCATCGCTCCAAGCCCCTGTTTATCCACTCTCACAGTCTACAGAGACTCTCCTCTCACACCTAATCCCACACTCCCTCCACTTCAACATCCACAATTCACCAGTTCTTCATATTCAAATTCTACACCACAAGTCACTACCACACTATCAGATACTACCCCACCATGACCAAACCACACACACATACAAAATATATCTGAAAAAAACTCACACATTAAAAACCCAACTAGCCCAAAATACCTACACACATCCACTCTGCTCTGAATACCAACATAAATAACATACATCTAAATCCATCTCTACCTTACACTTTCCAAGCAACAAAGACACCAACCACCCAATCCACAAACACACAACACTCACTGATACATCTATCATCCATTACAGAATTCAGAGCCATAAAACCTGGCCCGCTTGCTGCACTACCACACCTCATTCATACACCTTCCACTTTCAACATATGCAAAATAAGTAAACTCCACAACACTCTTCATAACCTTGCATCACCTTTTTTATTGCACAACAAGCCTACCTTTTGGACAAATCTCCACAGCCCATCCCCTCAATGTCAGTCAGCCCCACCACCACTCATAAAAACAGACCCAAATAAATGTCTTCTAAGCCTGTTGGAGGAAAATAATGATAAACAAAAACAACACTGTGTATGTCCTGCTACGGTTAACACCACTACCAATATCACACCTTCTACAACTACAAAGAACAATACTCACTCTCCTGCAGCACAAACTCAAACCACCACCAAAAACATTCTTTAGACCGCCTACTGATAAATGCTTGTTACATTTAAAAAAACAAGTACCACATATTCAACTTATAGGCATACACTGAAACTGACTCACTTTTCGTAACTGAATCAGGGCTGGGTAAAATATGGCATTGTTATTGTATGAAGCAGTTCTATCAGGCTATCAAACACAGAATTGCATAGGCATAGGCTTAGCAATCATATTTAGGGAAACAACAAATTTCACCAAAGCTGAGGATGTTACTTTCCAAGGTTGTGAGCCCCCCCTTGTCAGATGCTACCTTACCCAACCTTTTCATGTAACTTTCACCTTCTTTACTGACCACCAGCTAGCAATGGAACATTCCCAGACACATTTCTAGACACAATCTCTAAAAGTCTTACAATATATTCAAATCTATGCACACTTGGTGACTTGAACATGAACATATGGTTTGACAAACCTAATATGCAACACCCCATAACCATCCTCACTGGCCTAGACAGACACAATCTACAGCAGCTCATTCCCAATCTCACACACACCTTAAATGTCGTGTTCGGCAAACTGGACCTAGTCGTGTTACAAAGGATTACTCCGGTCATGTGGTCAGACCACTACCTGGGGACCTTCCAACATAAGACATCACAACTGACCCCAGCTAAACTCTTACCCGGCCTACATATTGACCTTGGAGTAAGGTGAATTTGGAGGAACTAGAAAACTTGCTTACCTCAAACACAGATATGATCACAATAAATTCTGTACAAACAGTCTATGGATGGTTCCATGTAGCTTTTGATCCCTTAAATCCACTGAGTACATCTACACATAACAAAAGAAAACATGCCCCTTGGATGAATCCAGAATTTAAAAAAGATTAAAAAAACAAGTTGCTAAGCTTCAATACAACTGTCTCAAAGCAGACAATCCTCAAGTCTGAGAGGCAGATTTAAAAGAAACTGACGCATCTGTACAGATGCGTCAGTTTCCTTGCACATCCATGCGAAACCCTTGCACCACCATAGATGCACCGTATTTACAATGCAGCGCACCATGGCGCAAGGATTGACAGATGCGTCAGAAATTCTGACGCATATGTTGGCGCAAAAGTCACCCATTTCTGAAGTTGTGTCGCAAGCACGGCGCAACTCCAGCAATTCACGGGGAGGCCTATTCCCAATAGACTGCGTCACTCCTTACGCCTGCTCCAAGCAGGTGTAGGGTTTTGACGCAGTGGCATCCTAGAAGTGGCGCAGTGAAATCTTGTAGATTTCACTGCGTCACTTCAACGAGGCTTTCCTGCGTGGGAACGCCCACCCTACATACATTATTCCTAGGGCTCCCGGTTTTATGGTATTTATTTTATTAACATTTCCATCTGTATTTATCCATATTTATTTTTTGGCCATTTTATTGGTTTTTATCCATATTTATTTTATGTTTTGAGAATAAATGGAGTCATAAAAGGGTATATTTCTACCTTTATTTAACTGATAAACAGTCTTGATGCCTGTAGCATTTGAGCAAATTAAGCAGAAAAATATAACAAAACACTACACCGACAGCTAAATATTAATATTATATACAAATATTTATTATCATATGCCTGTTTTTAAGGAATCTCACCCTGTTTTTACGTCCTAAAGGTGTCTATCTGCTTAGTAGTTGGTCTGGAATTTATGAAGGACAACAAGGAGAGTCACTCACAAGAAGCACAATTTTCTGCATTTTTCCGCTTTTAAAAATAAATACAGACAGGAAATAGATTGTTTTCTGTCTGCATTTATCTGTAAAAATCAGTAAAAACTGTATAATGTGGCGCAGGGCTTTACAAGGTGATGCATCTCCCTAGATGCATCACGTTGTAGGTGGGCTGCAATGCGGTGCATTGTTTACACCCCCGCTGTGTCACAAAAAGTGACACAACTGCGGCGGAAAAGTGTTGCAAGGGGCTTGTAATTCTGCCCCACTATATGCCTATGGAGACATAGCAGAATATACAAGTCAACAATGAAAAAAGCTAAAAAACTATTCTATTCCAGCCGAATCCACAATGCAAAATGTACCAGAATTTCGTATGGCAAAATGCACGGAATGAACCAATCTTATTTCTCAAGATTTTTGAGGCAAACTGGCAAATCATTGCACAACTAAAGCAAACATGGATTCTTACTTAACTAGCAAAAAACCAACACCCCAACCCATTTGCAAAAAAATCCCTCTAGGGTAAGGCTAAAACAGCCTCTGTACTCCTTCAAAGAACTATCACCAACTGCATTTCTGGGTCTTGTCAAAAAGCAAGTAAGCCAGCTGGTTGCCCCTCTGACCCATGTCCCCTTCAAATCTTCAACACTGTGCTATGGGATCTTGTCCACCTCAGTCTTCAAAAGCTTTCTTTTAGAAATTTCAGCAGCCATCCCAGTCAGACACTCATCTACAACCCCTTAACGGCAAGAGCTTTTCCAGCAGACGTAAAAAAGGCATACATACACCTGTTAATAAAAAAACTAAAGTGAACCCTCAAGACCGCATCAAGTACAGACCTATAGCAAATGGCCCATCCTATTATAATACCATTCTAGTTTACTGAGCTAACTGTAACTTGTGCCTTCGCCATGCACTGCTTATGACCTCGCATATTACAACACTCATGACATGTTCAATGACATCATTGATGACATCACTGATGACTACTCAGATTACATCATTGATGACATCACCGATGACATCACTAATGACATCATCCATTGAGTGTAACACTTTGCTAAATGCTTCTGACACTGAATGGTATTTATACTTCAAATCGGTTTTATTCACTGAATGGTATTAGGGAGCACAAATAGAGCAAATTTTCTATAGCTTCTGGACTGCTAATAAGTGTAAGCTTTTCAACGTGCTTGACCTCCCAATAGAGTTTCCATGTGTGGAGGATTGGGCTCTCTGTGAAGAGTTGTCCACAGGACAAAGGCTGTGTGCTCTAAGGGCTTCACGATCTAACAGGATTAGGGAGTCTGTTTTTTTTTTTTGTAAACCTTTTTATTGGATTTTTCATATTCAAACAGGGTATACACATTACAGCAACAATTACAGTTGTCTGGCTTTTAGTGTGTTGCATTACCATTACATAATATTGATAGCAAGACGATTGATTGTCTAGGTGTGCATTATCCAGCGCATGTAAAATGTGTTCTTAATGGAAGTTTGGGACTTGTAGTGGAATACTTGGTTCTTGGGTCTGATTGGTACACCCTTGCTGTTCTTGTGTCGGGTCAGAAGAAATCCGTTTTATTCCAACTAACTAGGGGGAATAACTCGGGGTGTGGGGCTAGGAATGAGGGCATCCGGGGCCTATGGCACCACGCAGTTTTTGCTAGTCCAGTAACACCAGTTGTTACTCTCTCACCGGGACAAACACGGAGTTCCAAGGGGGGTAACCGCTCGGGTGCCCCCCTGTGTGGTGTGGGGTGTTGTGGGGCTTGGCACCACCTGAGTAGTTGTTGGGGTTTCTGCGGGGGTTTCTTGTACCTGCTTGAAGCTGTGAAGGAGCATCGACTACTCCATGGATATGGGGCGGCATCGCGTTCCGCGCACCTCCTCCAGCCTGATTGCCTCTTCTTCCGCGGCTCCCCATTTCGTGACTGCCCCCCTCCATGCGGCTATCGGGGGACCGGCAGGAGAACACCAATGCAGTGTGATGCTTCACTTTGCTAGGAGCAGGGCCAGTATCACAAAGCGGTTTCAATCTTTTTCTGCTTGTGACGCTTGAATATCCCCAAGGCGCTGGCCTCCCATGTGGCAAGGCCCGTCAGGCCTGTAACTGCCTGTATCGTTGTGTGTACTACTGCCCAGTAGATCTGCAGTGTGGGGCATGTCCATAACATATGGACAAATGTGGCGTCAGGCATGTGGCAGCGCGGGCATTCAAACTGTGTTGCATGGAAGAAGCGCTTAAGCCGCGCCGGTGTAAGATACGCACGGTGTAGTATGTTGAACTGGATATTTTTGAAGCGTTGGTTACGCGACACTTTTTATAGGTGCTCTAGGGCTGTGAGCCATTCGTTATCGTGCAGTGCCCAACCAAATTCCTCCTCCCATTTTAATCGGAGCATCGTTAGCGGCACACACGTGAGGTCTATGATTGATCTGTATATCCAAGTGATGAGGTGCCGTCCTGCGCCCATGTTTAGTATCGCGTGTAGTGTGGGGTGTGTTTTAGGTTCTCCTTCCGTCAAATCCCATGTCTTCCTACAGTCTGATATGAGCTGTCTGTGGAAAAGGAACTGTCCAGCGGGGAGCCCGCTCTCCTCGGTCAGGCCTTCTAAAGAAGACAACTGACCTTGTGTGAATAGGGCTTCCACCTCTGTGAATGGGTATTCTGTCCAGGTTAGTAGGTCTCTAGATGTGTAGTGTCCGCGTCCCTTGGGGAGACCCACCAGTGGTAACAGTGGGGAGTATATCGGCACAGCTCGAGAGAGGCGATAAATTCTTAGCACGCAGGATCTAGCCACCTTCACCAGAATGGGATGGGTTGGATTAGGGTTGGTTCCCGGGAGGAGCATTCGATGTATCGCTGGAGCTGTCAGAGGCCCTGCTTGTGTTTCCGTTTCCTCCAGGTGACGCCCAGCGGTCCATCGTGAGAGCCACTGTAACTGCGCCACTAGGAAGTAGGCCTCGAAGGAAGGGGCGCCAAGACTACGGTCTCGCGGCAGCTGCAATGTCGTCAAAGCCACTCTGCGGCGGCCCTTTCCCCATATCAGGGATATGAGTAAAGAGTTTAGCTCTCGGAAGAAGTCTTGCGGGGGGGGATCACTGGGACATTTGCGAAATAGTATAGGAGACGGGGTACTATTACCATCTTTGATAGAGCTACCATCCCTATGGGGGCCAGGGGTAATGTTCGCCAGAAGTTGATCTGGGTTTTAATCCCTCTTAAGGCCCTATAGTGATTGCCCTCAAGGAAATCTCTCGGGGTGTATTATAGCCTGATTCCCAGGTATCTTGGGGCATCCCCATTCCACGCCAGCTTGGCTTCTCCCGCGTTTATCTCCCATTGGGGTGCGTCCGGGTGAAGGGGGTAGATAGTGGACTTGGCCCAATTCACTTTTAATCCCGCTGCCTTCCCGAAGTCGTCGAGTGCGGCCCAGAGAGGTGTGAGGTCCGCAGTGATGTCTCTGATGCATATCAAGAGATCGTCTGCGTACAGGGATACACTATGAGTTCGTCCCTCGAGTGGAATACCCCAAAGTTCGCCCCCCTCCCTAAGTCTTATCGCCAACAGCTCCATTGCGAGGGCGAACAGCATCGGGGATAGAGGACACCCCTGGCGCGTTCCACGGGTCACCTGGAGAGGAGGTGAAATGTGCCTGCCTATGCGGACCCGGGTTGTGAGGTCGGTGTATAACAATTTGATGTGCGCCATGAGTTGAGGGCCTACCCCTTCCCGCCGCAGAACCACGAATAGTCATGCCACGCTAAGGTGTCAAAAGCCTTCTCGAGGCCCAGCACAAGGCACGCGGCGTGCGGGAACCGGCCCCACACACCGTCCTGTACATGGAATAGCCGGAGTATATTCTGGGAGGTGTTCCTCCCAGGTACAAAACCAGACTGGTCGGGGTGCACCAGGTGGGGAAGCACTCCAGTGAGTCTATCTGCTATGATCCTACCTAGTATTTTGCAATCCGCTGTGAACAGAGTCATCGGCTGGTACGATGACCTAAGCAAGGGATCCCGATCCGGTTTAGGGAAAGTCACTAGTATTGATTCCCGCATGGACTTAGGGAGTGTTCCCGTCTTTAACGCTGCCTTAGACTATGTCTAACTGAGGGGCTAGTTGCTGGGAAAATGTATTGTAATATTGTATTGAGAAGCCGTCGTGGCCAGGGGCTTTGTTTTTGGCTAGGTGATGGATCGCGTGTTTAATCTCTACTGTTGTGAATTGTTCGTCTAGGGAGGACTGGTCCTCTTCCATCATCTGTGTCATAGTGATGGATTGTAAAACTTTGTGGATGTGTTCCTCCCTGTCCGGGATCGGCTCCCTGTACAGGTCTCTATAATACTCATGGAAGGTTAGCATAATTTCCGCTTGCGTGTAGGTGACATCACCTGTTGCATTTCTTATGCTGGTGATGGGTTGTGTACCTAGGTTCTGTCGGATAAGCCAGGCAAGCAGGGTTCCAGCACAGTTCCCCTCTCTGTGGGCTCTGGCAGCATAGGCGTGGAAATTGTATCTGCGCAGGCTTCTGCATACTTGGTCTTAGCTTCTGCTACTTGTGTAGGGAGGATCTCTTGTTTGTCTGCCTCTTTGGATAGTTGCGCTAAACGCTGCTCCGTTGTTTGTACCATCTGCTCCAGTATTTTCCGCACCCCCATGATTTGTCTAATGCATGCTCCCTTCATGACCACCTTAAAGGTGGGCATTCAAGTGCCCTAGAGCCTGTGGTGCGTGCATTTTCGGAGAAGTAGTTGTGTATGTTTTCTCTCTGTTCGTGTTGGAACATCGGGTCCTCCAGACAACTCGTGGGAGCTGCCAGGTGGGGATCGGTGGTGAGGGTGAGCGCCATTTGACAGTCATAACATGTGCGTCATGAACTGATATCACCCTACCTAGGTAGTCCGAGTGTTGAGTTATGGGGAGGATCGTGTGCGTGCACATGAACCGGTCTAGCCGTACTCGCAAGTTGTGAGGGATAGAATGAAAGGAATAGAGTTTAGTTGTCGGATGTGCATGTCGCCATGCGTCCGTCAACGACCAGTGACTTGCCCAAGCTCGGAAGCGGGCTGTTTGTGCGTGGGCATGTGAAGTTGGGGCAGGTGGGTAGGATCTGTCCAATTTAAGATCTAATGTGCAGTTATAGTCCCCTCTTAAGATCCACAGTGAGGTGGTGAATTGGGCCAAGCTATTCAATAGGGTCTCCCAGAATACTGTTTGCTCTCTGTTGGGGGCATAGATACTGCCTATTAGTATTGGCTGACCGTCTAGCAACCTTTCTAATAGAGCATATCTCCCTTCGGGATCTATCTTTCTGCTGGTCTCTAAAAAGGGGACCCCTGGCCTGAGCCAGATGAATGCTCCCCGCGCGTACGCTGAATACGTCGTGGCACAGAAGGTGCCTCGCCATCTCTTTTGGAGCTTTTCGAGTTCCCCCTTTGTTAGGTGAGTTTCTTGTAAGAGTATGACCTGCGCTTGCTGGCGTTTGATATAAGCATAAATAGCGTAGCGCTTCCGAGCTGTGTGTGTGCCCCGTGCATTTAGAGTGAGAAATGTAATGTCTGTCGGGGGGTTCATGGTGACTTATGGGCCGCGCAATGGGAAGGGGGGTCCCGCTTGATGTCCCATGGATAGGGTTGATTGTGCCCGGTGTGAGGTCTGGATGCGTCTGTGAATGTTTCAGCCCATTATGTTGGGGTGGGTATGGGGTCAGGGTATGGCAAGGGGTTGAACCAGAACTCTTTGGGGTTGAAGACCCAATACTGGGGATCTGCTGCAATGGACAGCACATCCAAACCGGTACAGACGTGTACCCTCTAGTGTTTCGTAAGGGGGGGTTCATCTGACTCTCGCACGCCTCTGAGACTATCGCGAAAGGTGGGTCCCATAGGACTGTGTGTATGGCCGGTGGGGGCTTTGGGCAATAGTAGGTTTGAGGCATATGCAAATCATGGCGTGTGATATGTATTATAGGACTAGGCAGTGGGGCTTCTCTAGTGTGGAGGTTTGATGTGTCTACTACTGCAAGTGGACCTTATATAAGTGTATCAGCTGTCTGCAGTGTGACAGTAGGTAGAGTACCAGAGTTCTCGCGGAATTACTGGAATCGTTGGGGTCCTTTTGGGCGTGAAAATGTGCGGAGTGTCTTCATTGTCTGAGGCTGAGAGGTTCGCCCCCAGTTCCGCCACTGCCTGGATAGCCTTTCGATGTTCCGCTATGATTTGCTCTAGATCTGGTAGTTTCAGTGACTTATTTTGCGGCTGCATTTCTGATTGGCTCCGGGTGCTCTTTGCTCTGCGCCTTGGCGGCCTGGACGTCTTGGGTCTGGCTGTTCGAATGTTCCTCTGGCCTAGATTAGTTTGCAGGTTCAGTTCCACCCATTTCATAGCTTCCTGTGGGTCCGTAAAAAATATTGTAGTGTCATTATGAATAATTTTAAGCCGTGCCTGGAACAACAGGGAATATTGGATGTTCTGATTCTGTAGTAGCCTCTTTACTTCAAGGAATGACGCTCGCTTCCGCTGTACGGCTCTGGAATAGTCCGGGAAGAGCATGACTTGTTTGTCTTCCACTGTAATGGGGTTGTTTTGCCTGGCGACTCGAAGTATGGTATCCCTGTCCCGAAAGTGCAGAAGCTTTACTAGCATGGGACGTGGGAGTGAGCCTGGGGGCGGATGCCGCACCAGCACTCTGTGCGCCCTCTCAACTGAGAAATAAGGGGTGAGTTCCTCCCACGGTGTAAAAGACCGGAGCCAGGTTTCTGTGTATTCGATGGGATCTCTTCCCTTCACTCCCTCCGGCAAGTTTAAAATACGCAGATTGCTTCATCTGGAACGCCCTTCCAGATTGTCCGTTCTTTCCTCCAGAGTTGCTACTCGAGCCTGCAAGTCTTTTATGGAGTCTTGTTGTGCTTTGGCTTGCGGCTGCAGCGTAGATAAGTTTTTTTCCCCATCCGCCACCTTTTCCGCTAGTCTCCGATGATCGTCCTGCAGCAGGTTGAGGTCCGTGGCCAGAGTACCAAAGCGCTCCTCCATGGTGACGCGTGAGTGCTCTATGGCTGCTAGGACCCTATCAAGCTTGTCTGACATGGTAGCGTTAGAGTTTGCGTCTTGAGCTGCTTGAGTTGGGGAATTGCTTCGGTCTTGTCTGGTTAGGGGGCTGGGGTCCCCCCGGTCGTCTTGGGGCATCTCATGACTGCAGCCTGCTATGTAAGCATCTGGCCACCCTGTTTGTTCTATGGTCCGGGGGTGCCCCCGGTGCTCTTTTTTGTCGGTCCGATCCAGACACTAGCCGGACCCCGCAGTACCCACAACACTTTCCTGCATGGGTGGTGGGCCTCTAGGTAGTTCGCTCCGGCGGCCCACAGCGGGACAGGCACCCACCCCTCAGCGTTTCCGTGGGCGTGCAGACCAGTCCACCTCTGGCCCCCCTTGTCACTTCCTGACTGATCCCGGGCAGATTCAGGTCCTTTCCGTTAAGGCCTCTCCCTCGATTCTTCGTTGCTGGGACTCTGGTCCTGCTGGTGACCAGCGTCGTGGGGTGTGGGGGGGATTGTTACTGCAAGGCCTCTCGGTGGGATGCTTAGAGGGACGTCAAGGTGCACCCACTGCACAGGGTCCAGGAGGGGCCTTCTCATCCAGGCACGGCGACCGCCCCAGTCCCCCAGGCTTTCCCACACCTTCAGGAGCACCTCTCACCACAAACCTCCCTCTCAGGCCCCTCTCGGCAGACTGTACTGCCTAGCCTCATCGGCGAACTGAAACCGAGGTGAAGTGCCCCCTGTTGCCACTTAGCTCACTGGTGACTGCGGCCCCGTCCCCCGGGGCCGCTCGCAGGTCCCGGGCACAGAGTATTGCGGGCCTCTCCGCGCTTCCTCCTCTCCCCTCCGCTCCGAACGTGCACTTGATGGCTCCCCCTCTGGGGAGTTTTCAGCGTAGTTTGTTTCTGCAGGGGCCGCGGACTCTTCCTAGGTCTTGGGAGCTGCTGGGAGGAATGGAGGGTAGCCCTTAAATATGGCAGAGTTCACCAGGAAAAGGCGGCAGGGGGAAGCGCGGCCGTCTCTTCGGCGGCCCGCGGGCCGGACCGCCTCATCGCCTGTCAAAATCTAGCCTCAGGCCGTCCCCCCCGTCCGCATCAAAGTCCGTCCTGGCTACCTCCTGCCATTCAGCGGGCCGCTGTAATCCTCGGGCAGCGTCCAGGGGCAGTGGTAGGGCATGGGCTATGCCCAGGGCAATGGTGGTCCCAAGTCCGTGCCCAGGAGCAGGAGAGGCCGCAGGGTAGCGCCCAGGGCAGTGGCAAATGTGGGGTGGCGACCGGGACAGTGATTATTGTGGGATTTCCCGGTCGCGCGCTTACCAGTACTCCGTTGTAGCTCCTTTTCCCCCCTTGCTTGGATCTCCTTTTGCGCTTGGGGGCCGCACTCGGGTCGCTCGATCGCTTCTCGGGCCGGTCGTGTCCCGTGTAACACCAGGAGACCCGGGCCTTCAGGGTCTCTCGGCTGATCTCGGATGTCTCCAGGTGGCCACCATTTTGAGGCTGGGCGGTCCTTGCCTCGTGGTCCGCCGAGTATTCCCATTCACCTCCTTCTTTCCGCGCCGCCTCCACGTCTGCTGGTGCCTCGTCTGTTGGGGAGCTCGGTGTGAGCCCTCCGGTTCATTTTAGGGCCCTCACTATGGCAGATGGATGCCGCTTGTCGGGAACCCGCACGGAGCTCTAGAGAACCGCGTCCGCCATCATGGCTAGCGAAGCCATGCCCCCAATAGGGTTAGGGAGTCTGTTGGTAGAGGGCGCACTGGGAAACATTTGTACACTGAGTGATGGCCGTGCATAGTAGTAGCTTGGTGACCTAATGGAGCTTGGGTGTCTTCAGGAAATGAGCTCTCCATGAACAGTTGTGCACAATGTGAAGGCTGTGCGTAGTAATGGCTTGGCCATGTAATGGGTCTGGGATGTCTGGAGGGAGTGGGCTCTCCATAAAGAATTTTGCCCAGGGCGAAGTCTGTGTGTTGTAGGGACTTGGGCACCTAATGGGGCTTCAGTGTCTGGAGGTAGAGGAGTCTCTGAAAATGTGTACATATTGTAAAGGATGTGCGTAGTGGCAGCTAGGCCACATAATGGGCTTGTGTGTCTAGAAGCAATGCACTTCTGTCTAAGTATTTTACATGAGCACATACTGTGTCATTTAGTTTTATTTACGTATTTCAACGGCTGTGCTGGTTTGTTAAGTTAATTGAACAGCAGTATGGTGGATTATATAATCAGTGATGTCATTTGAGATGTCATCAGCACTGTCAGCAATGATGATATTGAACATGTCATGAGTGATGTAATATGTGAGGTCATAAGCAGAGCATGGCGGGGTGCAACTTATAGTTAGCTCAGTAAACTATCACTGATGAATTTCAGTGTTGTTTTAGTTTAATATGATATTTTTAACTGACATTTTCACCTAACTGTAACATCATATTAGCCTTTGTTTTTTTCCAGTGAATTCTAAGGTTTTTATTAATGTAAAGCAAAATATTATCACCCTACCTAACTATACCATCACATTAACCTTTGCTTTTTCAGTGAAGTTTTGTTACCATACCTAACAATAACATCACTGGCCTATGGCTAACAGGACCTGCACCCAACCCCACCGGAGGAGGTCAACTCCCCTAAGCACAGGCAGCCAATGAGAGCACTTATCACAATATAAAGGTTGCAATTTAAAAAAAGGCAGTTCTACTAGCTTTGTCAAGGGGTCACCACATCAATATATAAAAGGCAGGCCTCTTGGCTTTGTCAAGGGGTAATCGCATCATTATATGAAGGTAAGCCTACTGACTTTGTCAAAGAGTGACCTCATCAGTATACAAGACAAGCCTATTGGGTTTGTGAAGTGGTCACCAAAACAATATATGAAGACAAACCCATTGGTTGTGTCAAGAAATAATATCCTTAATAAAGTAGATAGGATTCAACATTAAAACCAGTACAATCTAAAACCATATTCAAATACATTTATTATTAGTAACAAGTATTGCAATGTGACTCAATGTGCCTTTATAAGAAGCATTGTTAAACAATAAAGCATTACACGTGTCAGAGTTCTTCTTTTATACTCCTCAGGCCATATAATGTAGCCATAAAACCAACCAAAAAGGATTCCTGCAATCCCAATTGAAGAGCAAAAGCTCCAATTCTGGGAATGCTTTAAAACATTATCTTTTCCTGAGGTCATGTTCTATTCCCCACACGAAACATAGGGTTACTTTAAAATAATTTCTGGGAGACTGTTGCACTCCCTGCAGCACCCCACTACACTATGAAAACATGTAGGTTGTGTCCCTGCCCAAATTTGGGCATAAAAAAACAAGATGATGAATGGAATGCTTGAATTAATCTTAACCACCGGCAATCGCTCTGCCGGCATCCCAATCCATCGTTTTTTACCCATCATGCCACCTCAATTTGTACCAAGCCAGGGCACGAGTTATAGTTACTTTAGGGCATGAGTTATAGTTACTTGAGATAACTATAACTGGTACATTTCTGCAGTTTTGTTAGGTTAAAACAGTATGTTTAAACTGACATTTTCATTGAACTATAACGCCCCTTCACCTTTGGTTCTTTCAGTTTATTTCAAAGGTTTTTTTAAATTATAAAGTAAGATAGTATTACAATTCCTAACTATGAGGTCACTTTAACCTTTGTTTTTCCTGTGAATTTTTTTTTTTTTTTTAATGTCAAGTAAGATGTTCATCGCCGTGCGGAACTACTGGATCTGACAAAGGGCCAGAACAACAAAATATAAAAAGCGTGACTATTGGGTCTATCAGGGGGGTCAGCACATCAACACATATATTTCAGATCTTTTGGCTTTGTCAAAAAGTCACCAATAACTCTAATCAAATATATATATTTATAAATTCACACATTGCAATGTTTAATAATATTAATTGTCATAAAATATTTTCAATAAAGCATTTAAAAAAACATTAACGTGTCTTTGAGTCTTTTTTTAAACATTTTTTAGACCACAAAGCACACCCATAGGTCCAACACCAAGGGGTCCCTGCACTCCAGCTGAAGAGAATAAAGCTCCAGCTCGGAGTGCTGTAAAGAAATATGAGGTCATGGATTCAATACCCAGGAGACTTATTGTGTTCTTTTTTTAATGTTGCTGGGGGGAGAGGAGGCTGCTGCTCTTCCTGCAACCCTCCACAACATCCTTGATGGTTGACCCTGCCCTTCTAGGGACATCACCAGGATCCAAAAATAGAAATGAAAAGTCCTCTCAGGGCATTATGGAGTGCTTCTTGCTTGGAGCAGTGAATAATAACTGATCTGCTCCTGCCGCTAATTTATTATTGTTTTTATAATTTTTTAAATAATGTTTGGGTGTCCTGGTAAAATAAATAAATAACTAAATAGATATGTATATATATAAATAAATATATATGAATATAAATATATATATATATATCCTCTTTTTTTCCTCTGTCGCTGCTATTCGTCGCCTTGCACCTGACCAAAGGGGGTGTCGGCGTGCTGTGGAGTCAGCACCCTCCATCTACAATACCTCGTTCCCTCCTTACTCCAAAAAGGGAGCCAACACAGTCAGTTGTGCATATGTTGTGTGTTTATTCTGCATTTTCCATCTCCCGCCTTGATGCGTTTCGACTCCCCGATCAGCCTTGTTCACAGCCCTGCATTATAGCGGTCCCCACTGGATAATTATAGTTAGCACCATATTTGCATAGGAAATAGATTCTTTTGGTTTGCTAATTACTTTGGCGCCATTTAATGAATTTTCACGGGATCCATGGTCCCATTAAAAAAAACACGGGCTCCCACCCTTTTAAAATATAGGCTACCTGGAATAGGCTAGGGCCCAGTGGGTTGGCTCGATCTTTTTTGGGGGGGAGAGGGGGCTATGTTTTTTGGTTTGCTAATAACTTTGGTGCCGTTTGATGAATCTTGATGAATCTTTCCCAAAATATTGTTCATCCAACTCAGCTCCTTGCTCCTTCCTCGAAAGGTTCAGGGTAATCCATCAAACGGGGGCCGAGAAAAATACAATTTCTCATGCATATTCCATTGTGATTTTTTAACAGCGCTACAGTCCAAAAGGCTCAACAGAATTACACAAAATTTGTCAGAAGCTAGATCTTTACCCAGAAAGTGTGCTTTTTTGTGATTTGGTCTGTAATTTTTGAGAAATTTCGGTTAAAAGTATATGCATATCTGGATGGTTGAGTTCGTGACACACTCGCGTGAGTCCAGCTGGAACGCACCTTCAAATAATAGAGCGATCTGATTGGCCAAGGGGGCTTTTTCCCATTGGCCATCTCGCTCCCATGAGTCCCGCAGTTCGCATTATGACTGACTGGCCGCAACATGAGGGAAAATGTTGCAACAACCATTCAGGACATGGGGACTTGGTCACAGTGTCTTAAATATTTAAAGCAAGTATGTTATAAGAAGGCAGGGTAGGGGCATGCTGACCCCCTGGACCTTGTGGGGGTAGTCCCAGAGAGGCAAAATAAAAAGAAATGGATTGCCATAATCCTGTGGAACTCTCTTGGGATAAGAAAAAAGAGAGGGACCCCTTAAAACCAGGGGAATAGGGTACTACTAAGCAGTAGAAAAGATAATCCCTTGGCCAAGGAATAAATTGAAGTTACTGAGTCCAAAACTATCTTATACACAGAGAATGTTATTTTCAGGCCACCCACACGTTGTACCAAAAATCCACAACTAGTACAACCCATATGGTAGATCCAAGTAATTACATGAACAACATGAATATATTCAAAAATAAAATCATATTTATTTACATTAAAACATCTCTTGAATCACAATCTCATAAAACAACCCCATACATTTCACAAGGGTACAGATAAAATTTCATATACACAAAAACATTTAATGACAACAGACACAGGAGAGAAACAACAAATAGACAGTACAATTTGTCATCAAACAGCACATCTACAAAAGACACTTCTTTTAGCTTGTCCTAGATACACTCTATTATCTTTAGTCTGTAGGATAAGCTGATTCCAAAGATTGTGCAACAACAGCGTCGACGCGTTTCGATGGCTTAATTTATTTTTCCATCTTTTTCAAGACAAACTTTTATTTCTATTTCTCTCTCTCTATCGGCACTGAATGGTTGCCTTAGAACTGACCCTGTTTCAAATAAAAATAAAAACATACATTGGTATAAAAACCTTCAACCATACTGTAGTACTGCAACTCTATAAATACTTCATTAAATAAAACTCCACTACATTATATTTCTTCAACGTGAAGAGAAATTCCTCACATGGTAGAAATCATATTCATCTTCAATCAGGAGTATATAGTTTTATTTATATTTAAAAATTAATTTCATATCCACTCATATTGCAAAAAAGAGACATATGATAATTGCCTCACCCAATTATTTTGCATAATCCCACTACTATTTTCATTCCTAAAAAAACCTCTTTAAAAACAGTTAGTATGCTGTTTAGTAATGATCATGGTAGGCATAACTCAAGCATAACATTTTTTTATATTATATATATACATCCGCTTAAGTCTCTATCATATGGGCTGATCTTCAAGTACCCCTCACCCTCAATCAGAAACCAACCCACCAAAGTCATAGGATCAGATCATACTCAACGATCCCTTACGTATCAAAAAGAAACCTCATATCATCTATATGCCAGTAATGGTAATTTTTACCTTATTTCATATGAAATTCATCTTCACTGTCTGACTGCGAAGCGTAATAGCGGTCCTCATTACCCCAAATCTATTATGAGAAAGAAAGTATATACCAGAGTATTCTTTCTGCCCTACTGACATCTATGCCTCGTTGATTAACACAAATGCCTCATCAGTTTGTTACCTGAAAACACTCAGAAGGTTTTTCGCTTCAGATTTCTTTTTCTCTTTGAAAAAGCTTTTTTATTTTTTAGGTTTGCTGCCGTTGGGTTCTAAAGATAGAAAAATTATTATTTACTATCTAAATCTCAACTTTACTTTAGCACTATCCTATGAAAAGTATCTTATTACAACAAGCATACTTTCCTACCTGTATCTTATTTTTATGTTGCCAACCTGGAGTCCATTGGATAGTTTATTATGTATCCTTAAAAGCCGTAGACACTAAGGTGCTGAAGAATCTTATGCCTTAGCAAACACTGTAGGAAAACACAAAACGGTTTCTGTTACTCATAGGCATCACCTAACTGCCTCTAAGGACACATGGCCCCCAAAGGACAACACTCACGTTTAGCTTCCCTTCCTATTCCTTACCTTATAATATTGGTATTAATGGACTGCTAGAGCTTCGTCACGCCAGCGTAACACGGGAGTACTCCTCACCTCAGCGTTGCTTGAACGTTACTTACCACACCTCGCTCTGTTAAAATACCATGTTTCCTACTATCTGATTGGTTCCAACCACCGATTCACAATAATTAACAGCTGCGTATAGATCTACTTCTATACATGCCTGCTCTGCTCTGCTAACTGCACGCCGGAAGTTATCAACAGGTCGTAAGTTCAATGGAACACTAGAATGTCAACTTCACTAATTTACAACCGGAAGTTGCTTAACTCCTCAAACCATACGGTCTACACAATGCACGCCACAGCGTACCGTGCGATCTGTGCGATCTGCAAAATAAACGCCACAGCGTACCGTGCGATCGCGCACACCTTCTCATTTCTAAAAGCTAAATATCAGCTCCACTAAAATTACCCCGGAAGTTATACGTGGGTAATAATAAGACCATACAGTGTCTCTTGTAGCTATTCCAACGCGTTGTACGCTTGCGTCTATTTTATCTCTAAAATTGTCCGTCAGCTCTAATCCAATTGCCCCGGATATTATACGTGGGTGATGATGTTACTAAACCACTAGAACAGCTGACTCCTTGCTCCATGTCCGGAAATACCTAACTCGAGAATGCGTATCATCACATCTTCAAATATTCACCATAACAGTCATTCCATTTGCTCTCACTTAGAATTTCTTAGTGTTATGGCCAATACTGTACGGCTTCCCACCGCTTTACAAAATTGCCGCAATGTGTTAGATGTTAGCGGAACCTCTAAACCAACTACCTGACTATTTAATTCACACAGCAGACTTTGTAGGCTACACAGCATTGAATGAGATAGCGGGAGCATTTAATCATCACTGAACCCCTAAACCGCTATCTCGCTAACTCTATACCAGAACATCCCTTCCTCAGCACAGCAACTCGTGCAAATCTTAGCCATTAAAATACTACTGTCTCCCCAATGGAGAAAATAAATATATATTTCCACAAATAACATGGAACTCGGCAGTACTTACTGCACTATTCAATTAATTCAAAATATCAATCAGACAGTTACCGCGTAATTTTAGACTTAGCAAAACTAGCTACACTAATCAACCCAATCATAAACTCTAGAATATAGTCTGCCACATAGCACCAAACAATGTCACTATAATCAGAACTATTGATTTGCAATCAATTTCATCCACTCCTCCCGAGAGTTGAGGCCTTTGTCAATGGTATCCAAATAACACATATACCATTGTTCACGCATTTTCCTTATAGTATCCAAATTGCCTCCTCTTCTACTCATACTTACTCTTTCCAATATAAACCAACTAAACTGGTTGCAATCATGGTTATTCTTCAAAAAGTGTTCGGTCAAAGGAGCATTTTCTTTTTTATTTCTCAACGCTGATTTATGTTCCAATAACCGAATCCGCAATTCTCTACTCGTTTCTCCTACATACCCTATTCCACACGGGCAGACTAGTAAATATACTAAATTTTTAGTTCTGCAGTTATTGAATGTTTTTGCTACTAGGGTTTTGCCATTAAACTTCAAGTTTTTATCTCCATACACTGTGGGCAAATTGAACAAGTCCCACACTTGTAATTGCCCACCGCTTTATGATTGAACAGAGTAGTTTGACTCTCGGCATCATGTCTTTTATAAGTATGAACTAATGCGTTTCGTATAGTTTTGTTCCGCCTGAATGAAAAAGGGGTTTTGTTATTGGTTCAGGAAGACCATTGTTTAAAATCTTCCAATTACGATTGATTGCATTTTTAATCTTGTTACTCATGCCCGAGTATTGGCTCACAAACACTATTCTATCCTTGGTTTTATTCTCTTTTTGTTTATTCATATCTAGAAGATGATCCCTGTCGTAAAACCTAGCACGTTTCAGGGAGTGTTTAATTAATTTCTTAGGGTAACCCCTATTCTTCAATTTAGTTTCCATTTTGCCTGCATGATAGTAAAAATCATTAAGATTTGTGCAATTACGACGCAATCTTAAAAATTCTCCAAAGGGAATATTATCTCTTTGCGATTTCGGATGGTTACTGCCATACTGTAACAGGGTATTTTTATCCGTTGGTTTAGTAAACAACTCTACCTCTAAAACACCCAATGAATCCTTAACTCTAATATCCAAGAAGTCTACACTAGTATCACTAAAATTAGCCGTGAACTTGAGATTGTTGTCTCCCAGGTTTAACCATTCCAAAAACTCCACAAGATCACTGCTGGCACCGTTCCAGATGAAAATGATATCATCTATGAAACGATGCCAGCAAGTGATGTTCTCGTAGAAAGGTGCCATTTCATTGTAAATGTGTTTACCTTCAAATCTACTGACATAAAGGCATGCCAAACTTGGGGCACAGGTAGCCCCCATGCTGGTCCCCTTAGTCTGTTTGTACAGTTCATCCTTGAACAGGAAAATATTATTCTTCAGAACCATACTAATACAATCCAAAATGAACTCCTTGTTACCCCCTTTCAGATCTTCTTCCTCTAAAATGGACGACATCACCAAAATGGTGTCATCTTGGGGGATGTTGGTATACAGGGCTTCGATATCCAGGGTGACCAACAACTGGGTCACCCTGTTGAAGCCCTGACCTTCAAAAATGGAAATAGCATGAGCCGTGTCCTTTAAATAAGATCTCTGTTTCTGGACAATTGGTCTTAAAAAAAAATCCACATATTTGCTAAGAGGCTCCAAAAGTGAGCCCAGGCTGCTCACAATTGGTCTCATAGGCGGATTTGTGATATCTTTATGGATTTTGGGCAATCCATAGATAGCCGGAATCATAGGGGTGTTATTTAATAAAAACTTATACTCATTCTCACAAATAGACAATTCTTCTTTACCTTTTTTCAGAAGTTGGGCCACATCTTTTTTCAACTCATCCACAATTTGAAATGATACTCTTTTGTAATGATTTTTAACATTTAATAGTCCCCTCATTCTACTTTCATAATCTTGAGTGTCTAAGACAACCACCCCGCCACCCTTATCAGCGGGTTTAATAGTAATCGAGTCACAGTCTTGAAGTGTTTTTAGGGCATTCCTATGTGGAATTGATAAATTGTTATTCTGATTGTGGTTGTTCTCAAAAATACTCTTAATTTCCATCTCAACTACCTTTTCAAAAAGTTCTACATTCTTATCTATCTGACTAAAACTCGGAGTGAACGTGGACTTAGGTTTTAACCCTGATACATTGTGAGCTGGTTCATACGTTCTACCAAAAAAGAACCTATTAAGTCTTATTTTTCTGAAGAAACTCCTCATATCCTTTTCTATATCAAATTTGTTAGGTAGGGCGGTAGGGGCAAAACTAAATCCTTTCCTTAACACTTCTTGCTCATCACTCGTAAGTAATCTAGACAATATGTTTATAATCGGAAATTCCTCTACCTCCAATACCGCTGATTCCTGGTCTTGAGGTAATCCTGAGCCAGATGGTTCTGAGGTAAATGATTTCTCATTGGTTCTTCCCTGGTATAGGTCCGATAGTTTCTCTGTCCTCGGTTCGGGCGCCCACCTAAAAAAGACTCCCGCTCATAATTAGGCACCACTCTTCCTTGTGGCTCCATACTATGTTCGTCTTCACTCCCTGACCCTGAAGATTCCGAAAAAGTTATTCTTTTGTTGCCTCCTCTAGAGTAAACCTGTCTTTGATATTGTGGTTTCTCCCAAAGGATACATAATAAACTATCCAATGGACTCCAGGTTGGCAACATAAAAATAAGATACAGGTAGGAAAGTATGCTTGTTGTAATAAGATACTTTTCATAGGATAGTGCTAAAGTAAAGTTGAGATTTAGATAGTAAATAATAATTTTTCTATCTTTAGAACCCAACGGCAGCAAACCTAAAAAATAAAAAAGCTTTTTCAAAGAGAAAAAGAAATCTGAAGCGAAAAACCTTCTGAGTGTTTTCAGGTAACAAACTGATGAGGCATTTGTGTTAATCAACGAGGCATAGATGTCAGTAGGGCAGAAAGAATACTCTGGTATATACTTTCTTTCTCATAATAGATTTGGGGTAATGAGGACCGCTATTACGCTTCGCAGTCAGACAGTGAAGATGAATTTCATATGAAATAAGGTAAAAATTACCATTACTGGCATATAGATGATATGAGGTTTCTTTTTGATACGTAAGGGATCGTTGAGTATGATCTGATCCTATGACTTTGGTGGGTTGGTTTCTGATTGAGGGTGAGGGGTACTTGAAGATCAGCCCATATGATAGAGACTTAAGCGGATGTATATATATAATATAAAAAAATGTTATGCTTGAGTTATGCCTACCATGATCATTACTAAACAGCATACTAACTGTTTTTAAAGAGGTTTTTTTAGGAATGAAAATAGTAGTGGGATTATGCAAAATAATTGGGTGAGGCAATTATCATATGTCTCTTTTTTGCAATATGAGTGGATATGAAATTAATTTTTAAATATAAATAAAACTATATACTCCTGATTGAAGATGAATATGATTTCTACCATTTGAGGAATTTCTCTTCACGTTGAAGAAATATAATGTAGTGGAGTTTTATTTAATGAAGTATTTATAGAGTTGCAGTACTACAGTATGGTTGAAGGTTTTTATACCAATGTATGTTTTTATTTTTATTTGAAACAGGGTCAGTTCTAAGGCAACCATTCAGTGCCGATAGAGAGAGAGAAATAGAAATAAAAGTTTGTCTTGAAAAAGATGGAAAAATAAATTAAGCCATCGAAACGCGTCGACGCTGTTGTTGCACAATCTTTGGAATCAGCTTATCCTACAGACTAAAGATAATAGAGTGTATCTAGGACAAGCTAAAAGAAGTGTCTTTTGTAGATGTGCTGTTTGATGACAAATTGTACTGTCTATTTGTTGTTTCTCTCCTGTGTCTGTTGTCATTAAATGTTTTTGTGTATATGAAATTTTATCTGTACCCTTGTGAAATGTATGGGGTTGTTTTATGAGATTGTGATTCAAGAGATGTTTTAATGTAAATAAATATGATTTTATTTTTGAATATATTCATGTTGTTCATGTAATTACTTGGATCTACCATATGGGTTGTACTAGTTGTGGATTTTTGGTACAACGTGTGGGTGGCCTGAAAATAACATTCTCTGTTTATAAGATAGTTTTGGACTCAGTAACTTCAATTTATTCCTTGGCCAAGGGATTATCTTTTCTACTGAACTCTCTTGGGAGCCAGCGGGAGTCCCCTGGGGAGTACTACGGGAGCACAGGGGCTGCACTAACTCCTGCATGAGTCCTGTGGGATTGTAGCAACCATGAAAAAAAAGTGGTGACGTGTCTGTGATAGGTTGGCCACGTACAGTCAGTAGCCCTGTGGCTAACCCACACCAAACACAGCCAAATGCTGTGCACGGCAGGGGGTTTCTGGCAGTGGCGGGTGCACTGCATATGATCTCACATATTACATTACTCATGACTTGTTGTATGACATCACTGATAACATGACTGATGATACCTGAAACAACATCATTCATTACAATACTGGGCATGGCGAGGGTATGAGTTATAGTCTCTTGAAATAACTATAACTGAGGAATTTCTGTGGATTTTTAGTTTAGAATGTTACGTTTAAACTGACATTTTCACCTAACCATAATGTCAGTTTAACCCTTGTTTTTTCAGTGAATATAATTAGTAGCGAGAAAGAGAAAGAAAGAGAGTGCATGTGTGTGGATATATATATTCCCATGATGGTGCGTGACCTATAGATTGTTTGTGTGCTAAATTCATCTGCCCATGCAATACATAACTAAGGTATATCATGTTATTAATCATTTGCACTGTGTATTTATATATTACAATATGTTTTACCTGTAACATCGCTGATTTTCAGCTCATGTGAGCACTTTGATGTCGCATAGGGCTTCAATGGTGGTTTCATACTCGACAGTATGTTTTCTATGTTTACCTATTGACCAAGTGGGAAGGGCAATAAATTGTGTTTGTATAATAGCGCCAACTAGATTGATAAAGGCTTCTAGTAAGCCGAAACGCGTCTCTCCTCTGTCTCTGGGATTGCGGGTGACCTGATTTAATAAACAGATGCCGTATCCTGTATATATATATATATATATATATATATATATATATATATATATATATATATATATATATATATATATATATATATATATATATATACAAAGCTCAAGCACGGAGCACTCACAGGACACTGTAGATTAAAAAGAGCAAGCTTTAATGAGCAAATGCATTTCGGCGTGATGCCTTCCTCAGTGCTCAGCTCAAGTGCACCACGAATAGAGTGTATTTAAGTTGCAATGTTTCAAGCAATGTAATTGGAGAATAAAAACATAGTCAGCAACAAAGGACTGTCCAATCGTTGTCCCATTCCCAAAATCACTGGCTGCCATCTTGTCATGCACTCCATTAATTTTAAACCCAATGGTAGACAAATCGTTTTTCAGTTGTTGAAAGTTCATCAGTTCACAAATGAACACATTTTGCATAATGTCTCACATAGACGGGAACGAAATTGTCTGCTATCCCTTTGCATGGTGGCTCAGTCCATGCAGTCCTTTGTAAAATAGCTGCTGTGTTTCTTCAAACCAGGTGCAATCTAAACAGATTTTCTGTCCCTCGCCACTGCTGCTGTTTTCATTTTGGCACATCCCCCGCAGGTTAAAGTCTGTATGTCTGCCCCCTCAATGTAATCATTGACAACCTTCCTGGTTGACCGAGTAGTGCTTTCTTTCAAACTGCAGGGGTCCTGGCAGGAGTAAATGAACGCTCAGGTATCACCCTGGCTGCCGAACTCCGGACGGGTGCTTCTTTTACGCAATACGTGAAGGGTGAGGTCACGGTAATTATCAAAGCTCAAGCAAGGAGCACATCATGGGACACTGTAGATTAAAAAGAGCAAGCTTTAATGAGCAAATGCATTTCGGCGTGATGCCTTCTTCAGTACTCAGCTCAAGTGCACCACGAATAGAGTGTATTTAAGTTGCAATGTTTCAAGCAATGTAATTGGAGAATAAAAACATAGTCAGCAATAAAGGACTGTCCAATCGTTGTCCCATTCCCAAAATCACTGGCTGCCTTCTTGTCATGCACTCCATTAATTTTAAACCCAATGGTAGACCCTTCACGTTTTGCGGAAAAGAAGCACCTGTCCGGAGTTCGGCAGCCAGGGTGATACCTGAGCGCTTATATATATATATATATATATATATATATATATATATATATATATATATATATATATGTGCGTGCGTGTGTGTGTATATATATGTATGTATGTTTATATGTATATAGATATATATTATTTTTTTTACCTACTGGCAGTCGCCAGTGGGTAGTTATACTTAGAACCATGTTTCCATAGGAAAAGTATTTTTTGACTTGCTTATATCTTTGGCGCCGTTTGACGAATCTTCACCAAATCAAAAAAAAAGTGCTCCAGTGAATCTTGTTGCCCATAGAGAGTTTCGGAGTGATCCGTAGAGTAGGGGCCAAGAAAAAGGGGAGTCAAAAAAAGGTGTGTTTCCCATGTTAATTCCCATAGGACCTGTCAAGCTGTCAATACGCCTACAGCCCGAACCACTGAACGGAATTACACCAAATTTGGCATAAAGCTAGCTTTTGGTTTGCAGATTGTGCTTTTTCTTATTTGGTGTAAATCCGTTCAGTAGTTGTTGAGAAATTTTAGAAAATACAATTAGTGATATCCCTGGCCGAGATGACTTCGCGAAACATAACGTGCTCGTGCAGGGAAATGCAGAGCTCTGATTGGCTGCCAACACTTCGACCAGGAAGTGTTGGACAGACATCTTGAGACTTGGCTTGAGCTGAGATCAACAAATAAAATGTTTTTTTTCCAAAAAAAGAAACGGGGGCAGGGTAGGAATACCCTGACCCCATAAAGTTGGTCCAGGGATCCAGGAGGGACCCCAACAGGCCAAAAAAGCATATTTGCTTGCTTTTAAATAACCCCAGGGTGGGCCAGGTCCTGGGGGCAGATCGTAAAAATAGGAGGGGGGGTGCATGCGGCCCCCCCACCTAGGTATTATGAAAGACCCGGGGACCGCCGCCTCCCCGAGGCACTTCTTATTATGTGTGCGGGCGAGCCCACAGGGTCTGCCCGCAGTCCCAGGGACCACCACCTCCCCGGGGCACTTTGTAAAATGTGTGCAGACGAGCCCACTGGGCCCAACCATAGCCCTGGGGACCATCACCTCCCTGGGGCATATGTAAAATAAAGCAGGGGGCCCACACGCCCCCCCACAGCCCCGGGGACCATCACCTCCCCAGGGCACTTTGTAATATGTGTGCAGGTGAGCCCACTGGGCCTGCCCGCAGCCCAGAGGACTGCCACCTCCCCGGTGCATATGTAAAATAATGCGGGGGCCTGCGCAGCCCCAGGGACCACCACCTCCCTGGGGCACTTTGTAATATGTGTGCAGGCGAGCCCACTGGGCCCATCCGCAGCCTTGGGCATCACCACCTCCCTTGGCATATGTAAAATACTGCGGGGGACCTGTGCACCCCCGCAGCTCCAGGGACCACCACCTCCTTGGGGCTGAATTTAAAATGAATGCGGGGGACATACGGCCTCCCCGCAGCACTGGAAACTGCCACCTCCCCTGGGCTAATTAACAAATGAATGTGGGGAGCCTGCACGCCCCACGCAGCCCCGGGGACAACCACCTCCCTGGGGCAATTTATCAAAAATAAGGGGGTCCACATGGCCCCCCACAGACCGGGGACTGCCACCTCCCCATGACTGAAATACATTAATGTAGGTGGTCTGTTGAGGACCTCCGGCCTGGGGGACCACCACCACAACATATTGTATGTTGGATGGGGCAATGAATGGCCCTGGGGACCGTCAACCCCCAGGGCCAGCTCCTGCTATGTCCCGGGGTGCCCCAAAAAAAAAATGCTGGGCCAGAGGGATGGTGAAAAAAACCTACAATAAAAAGGCCAGGCCCCGGGGGATGGTGTCCCTGGGCCAAAATCAGCCCGGGGAAGGAGAGCCATGTGGCCCCCCCTGTAATAACCAAAAATATATTTTTTTAAAAAGCCGACCAGCAAGTCACAGGAGGACCCGCCCCCTTTTACCACCACTCTGCAAACACGCCTCCTGGCACAAAACTTGTTGGTGGATGAAGTCCTCTTGGATGCTGAGGGAACTTGGGGGCAAAGAAGCCCTCCTGCTACCACCATTAAGTCCCATACAGCGGGATTCCTGAGAGCTGGTTGGAGGCCCGACCCCTTTCTCCACCACTCTGCAAATCTGATCACTAGTTAGAAAAACCATAGAAAATCACTTAAAAAAACAAAGGTTATAAGGATGTTATAGTTAAGAAATAGAATTTAAAAAGCCTTAGAAAGTCACTTTAAAACCAAAGGTTACAGGGACCTTATAGTTAGGAAATAATTTTTTTTTAAAACCTTAGAAATTCACTGAAAAAAACAAAGGTTACAGGGATGTTTTAGTTAGGCTCAGATTTTACTCGTACAAAACCAGTGAAATTCAGCAGTTATAGTTAGCTGAGCTAACTATAACTTATGCCCCCAGAATGCAATGCTTATCACCTCACATATTACATCACTCATGACAAGGTCAGTGACATCACTGAGTAGATCTCAAATGACATCACTGATGACATCTCAAATGACATTTCTGATGACATCATCCAGAGAACCACTCACACATCCACTTACACCCCTATACATCATATACAACCATTCCCACACAACCTTTAATATACCTATTCACAGATCCATACAAACACTCACATACCTACTCACTGACACATAGAGCCACTCACACATCAACTCACCCATACAGCCACTAATGCAACCACTAACTCACATATACAGCCACTTATGCTCCTACTCACTGAGCAATACAGCCACTCACTCATCTAGTCGTCCAACACCCATACTCTCACTCACACAGCCACTCACTCACCCATACAGTTACTCACACACCCACTCTGTTACTCATACATATACTAACACATGTACTTACTCATCTATACAGTCACTGAGACAAATAGATACTCTCCCATATAACCTCTCTCACACTCACTTACTCACTCTTAAACTTTTAAAAATCACCCAGTCTCTGGATGATGTCATCAGTGATGTCATCAGTGATATCATTTGAGATGTCATCAGTGATGTCATCAGTGATGTCACTGACCATGTCATGAGTGATGTAATATGTGACGTCATCAGCAGTGCATTGCGGGGGCGCAAGTTATAGTTAGCTCAACTAACTATAACGGCCGAATTTCTCTGGCTTTGTACGAGTGAAATGCCCAACTAACTATAACATCCCTGAAACCTGAGGTTTTTTCAGTGAATTTCTAAGGTTTTTTAAATGCTAATTTCTAACTATAACGTCCCTGAAACCTATGGTTTTTTCAGTGAATTTCAAAGGTTTTTTAAATGCTAATTACTAACTATAACGTCCCTGAAACCTATGTTTTTTTCAGTGAATTTCTAAGGTTTTTTAAATGCTAATTACTAACTATAACGTTCCTGAAACCTATGGTTTTTTCAATGAATTTCCAAGGTTTTTAAATGCTAATTACTAACTATAACGTAGTAGTCGCATTTGCAGAGTGGTGCAGAAAGGGGGCTGGGCCTCCGACCAGCGCTCAGGAATTCCGCTGCATAGGACTTACAGGAGGTACCAGGAGGGCTTCTTGGCCCCCAATGTCCCTCAGGAGTAAAGTGGACTTCATCCCATAAACCCATAGTGTGCCAAGAGGCGCGTTTTCAAAGTGGTGGAGAAAGGGGGGCGTGTCCTCCGAAGACCTCTTAGCAATACCACTGTGTGGAACTTACTGGACGTAACAGGAGGGGTAGTTGGCCCCCAAGGACGTCCTTGGTGGCCAACTACCCCTCCTATTACCTCCAGTAAGTCCCACACAGCAGCATTGGTAAGTTCTCATAGCAGGCCACGCCCCTTTTGCCCACCATTTTGCAAACGCACTTCCTGGCACGCTCTGGGATGGGTATTAAAGTCCCCATCGATGCTGGGGGTCCTTAGGGGCCAACTAGCCTACCTGAGACCTCCAGTAAGCCCCAGATAGTGGGATTGCTGAGAGCTGCACAAACGCCACCCCCCTTTCTGCACCACTCTGCAAACGCGCCTCCTAGGCGCGCTCTTGGTTGGGGGATGAAGTCCCCTTGCCTCCTGAGGATCCCTGGGGGCCAACTAGTCCTCCTGTTATCTCTAGTAAGCCCCACACAGCTGGATTGCTGAGAGTGGTCTAAGGCCACGCCCCCTTTTTACACCACTCTGCAAACTCGCCTCCTGCTGCACAGCTGCCCGGGGATAAAGTCTTCTTTAGTACTGAGGTCCTCAGGACACATGTGGACCTCATCGCCCACCAGCAGTGCGCCAAGAGGCGTGTTTGCAGAGTGGTATCAAAAGGGGCGTGGCCTTGGACCACCTCTCAGCAATCCCATTGTGTGGGGCTTACTGGAGATACCTGGTGGGCTAGTTGGCCCCTAAGGACCTTTAAGGATCGAGGGGACTTAATCCCCCAAACCACAAAGCACCAGGAGGCACGTTTGCAGTGTGCTGCAGGGAGGGGGCAGGGCCTCCAGCGAGATGCCGGCTTTTTTTGGTTAGAAGGGGGGCTGTGTGGCCCCCCTTCTCTCAGTATTTTCTGGGCCTTGGGGATCCCATCCCCAGGGCCTGCCACTTTTGATTATTTTTTTTTTAGACAGGAAGGGGGCCACGCGGCCCCCCTCCCGAGGCCGATTTTGGCCCCGAAGAGCCCATCCCCCAGGGCATGGCCACATATTTATTTATTTTTTGTGTTTTATTATTTTTAAAGGAAGGGGGCCACATGGCCCCCCACCTGAGGCCTTTTTCGGCCTCGGGGACCCCATCCCCTGGGGCATTGCCTCGTTTATTTTTTTTATTTTTTTTATCGGGAGGGGGCCGTGTGGCCCCCCTTCCCTGGACCACTTTTGGTCCCGGGGCCCCATCCCATTGGGCCTGCCTTCACATTGGGGACCGCGGGGGGAGCCTCAATGCCCCCACGGTCCCTGCCGGCTCCCTGATTCCTGCGAGAGCCGGCACTGTTTTTGGGCCTTTGCCCAAAAGCAATTCTGCTTTGCTTCGTGGAAGCGAGAGCAGGTTTCCTGCTCTCGCTTCCATGAAGCAAAGCAGTGTTTGCTATGACAGGGCGGCCCTGTCATAGCAAACTGCAATGTCCCGGGGGGGCACCCTGGGACATTGCTGGAGCCGGCCCTGGGGGGTGGTGGTCCTCAGGGCCATCTAGGGATCCAGGAGGGGGGTAGCGCAGCCACCCTCCCAACATTTACATAACCCCGGGGAGGAGGTGGTCCCCGGGGGAGGTGGTCCCCGGGGCCGGGGGTCCGCAACAGACCCCCCATATTCTAATTTCTGTATGCCCCAGGGAGGTGGTGGTCCCTGGGGCAGTGTGGGGGGGCAGGAGCCACCCCACACTTACTTTTAATTTATGTTGCCCTGTGGAGGTGGTAGTCCCCGGGGCTGCGGGGATGCGCGACCCCCCGCATTTAAACATTGAAGCCTCAGGTAGGTGGCGGTCCCCGGGGCTTGGGGAGCCCTCGAGGCCCCCCCACAAAAAATTTAAAAATGCCCCGGGCGGTGGTGGTGCCCGGGGCAGCGTGGGGGGCAGGAGCCCCCCACGCTATTTTTTTATCATTTAAGCCCCGGGGAGGTGGCGGTCCCCAGGGCTGCGGGGGTCCGCGTGGCCCCCGCAAATATTAATAACATTGCCCCCGGGACCTGGCCCACCCGGGGGCTTATTAAAACGAAGCACAAGACACCCCACTTCATTTTTTAAAAAAAAGTTCGGAAGGATTCGCGTACCGTACACAAATCCCGCCGCAAAAATAAAAAAAATGCTTTTTTTGGCCATGGAGGTCCCTGTGGGACACCCTAACCAGGCCTATGGGGTCAGGGTGTTTCTACAAGATGCCTCCCAACACTTCTTAGTTTGGAGTGTGGACAGCCAATCAGAATGAAGCTCGTGCTTGGGAGGGTTTGCGGATCCACCGCAGTCACCAGATATCGATATTTTTTATTTTTTGAATTTCTCAGGAACTACTGAACGGATTTACACCATTTACAAAAAGGTCGCTTTCTGAACCAAGAGATACCTTTTTGCCAAATTTGGTGTAATTCCGTTCAGCAGTTTGGGCTGTAGCCTATTCCAAAATTTCCTATGGAAATTAACATGGAGAAAACGCGTTTTGGGACCCCCCTTTTTTCTCGGCCCCCGCTTGACGAATCACCCCGAAACTTTCAAGAGAGGAGCTAACCAGAGTGACCCATTAGTTTTGAAAATTTCACGAAGATTTGTCAAACAGCGCCAAAGATATTGGCAAATCAAAAAACGCTTTTCCTATGGAAACTAGGTCTTAACTATAACTACCTATTGGCGACTGCCAGTATGTAATATATATATATATATATATATATATATATATATATATATATATATATATATATATCAACGCTCCAATGCTCCTCTTTTCGGGAACAAAAGCCAGCACTCGCGGGGCAATTGCGAAAAGATTTTATTTATCTTAACAACAAACGCGTTTCGGCATACGCGCCTTCGTCGGTGTTACTGACACGGCGGCGGCGCCCATTTTTAAACTCATTTCATTAATTAAAAATAGACATGAAAGAAGGAAAATTTCCTATTCACCCGTAGGCGCCATCTTAAAATGGTTAGATGTTATCACCATACTATACATTAACAGGCAACATTATATCATTCTTAAGCAAACAATAGTTTCCCAATTGCGCTGTATATCGGCTTAACGACCAATACATCTAATATGCCAAAGCCCCTATGACAATCGGTAAATTCATTCCGTATATCGGTTTACATTGTCTGTCATAACACAATTTCGCCGTGTATCGGCCAAGTGCCCTTCACGGGCTTCATCCTGTAATTTTTTGACAAGACAAACGTATTTTACAATATCTCAATAGGCATGATAATAGTGGCCGCACCTTATTATCTTTTCGAAACTATTGTTATTGCAAGCACGCCGTGTATCGGCCTCTTACACCATGTAATGCCTGAAACAAATAAAATTCATCTCTTAATCTTGTTTCATCTCATATGTGGACATCCTGATAAATCACATCATTACGTCATATATCGGCTAATCTCCCAAATGAACTGCCAACTCTTCCCCACTATTTAGACCCTTTGGGGTTTTTGTCTGCAGATCAATAATAAAGCGAGACTCAAGTCTACGTAACCTTAGGATTCTATCCCCTCCTCTGATGTTAACTGGGACATGATCCAGGCCAAAGAACGTCAACAGATCCCTGTTGCTACTATGCATGGTGGCAAAATGTCTGGCTACTGGATACGCCTGATCTTGCTTGGTGATAGCCCGCATATGTTCTAAAATACGGACTTTTACCGTTTGTCTTGTCAAAAAATTATAGGATGAAGCCCGTGAAGGGCACTTGGCCGATACACGGCGAAATTGTGTTATGACAGACAATGTAAACCGATATACGGAATGAATTTACCGATTGTCATAGGGGCTTTTGCATATTAGATGTATTGGTCGTTAAGCCGATATACAGCGCAATTGGGAAACTATTGTTTGCTTAAGAATGATATAATGTTGCCTGTTAATGTATAGTATGGTGATAACATCTAACCATTTTAAGATGGCGCCTACGGGCGAATAGGAAATTTTCCTTCTTTCATGTCTATTTTTAATTAATGAAATGAGTTTAAAACTGGGCGCCGCCGCCGGGTCAGTAACACCGAGGAAGGCGCGTATGCCGAAACGCGTTTGTTGTTAAGATAAATAAAATCTTTTCGCAATTGCCCCGCAAGGGCTGGCTTTTGTTCCCGAAAAGAGGACCATTGGAGCATTGATTTGTTACACGGAGCACCACCGTGTTGCCGGCACCCGCGGGTGCTCCTGATGTATGGTGTGGAGGAACAGTAATATATATATACATATATATATATATATATATATATATATATATATATACATATATATACTCACACACACATGAGTATCACTACATATTTAGATGTTTTGGTATGTTGCTATACATGTATATAGTAATTTCTGTTATTTGTTAAAAAAGCAATTCCTTTCAACCTTTGCTTCATCTGTCCTCTCTCTGACTCATCCCAAACCTTTCTGGCTACTATGAACTCGGAAACATCCTTTTCAAACTTCTCCCTCCTTTTCATCCAATTCACCCAGCTAACAGGTGCACATGTCCACTACTCTCAATATTAACTCACAACTTCTCTTTTCTAATCCACTTCCATTATTCTATCCATAATCAAAACACTACTAAATGCATGCGAACTTGCAAGCACAAACTTACCAAACTTACCACAACTAATCCACAAGGAAAAAAGGAAGCACTAATTACTAATCTACTAACCTTTTAACTCTAATCTTGGGTTCCAGAGCAGCGTCCCAGTCTCTGCTACCGGCCAGCTCATGCAGCAGGTCATGCCTGCAGGTAATCTGCCCAAAAGGCCAACATAAACGCGGGCCGCCGGCTCGTAGGGAGGGTCTCTCTCTCCACTCAGGGGGTGGGGGGGCGGGTTGGGGAGGTATAAAAGTGGTTATAATAGCAGGATTATTTACAAAACAGGAGGCCCCTGCTCAGAACTTGAAACTCTGCGACTCACACAGTCTCTATCTTGGCCATGCCCCAATGAACCTATTACCCAATGAACCTACTAGGCAATCTTCAATACCATGAGGCACAGTGTGCTTGTTCCAGTCCACAACCTTCTCTCCCACCCTGTTGGGCACCTCACTGTAGGTTGTTATAAGCAGGATGATAGGGTGTAAGAGGGAGGATTTATGCAGGCTATTGTTATAGAAATAGGGCTGTGATAGTGTAGAAACAACCTTGTGATAACGTCTGTCCTGGGGGGAGCCTCCTCAATGAGTAAAGCCTGGGAAAAGTAGCAACTTACCTCAGGGTAATAAAGAAGTAATAGGTTCATTAGTTGTTTTTGGATATCAAGCCTCTCTGTAGATATATTGGCCAAGTATGAGTTCAAATCATATCTTACAGTATTTACAAAAGACAAAGTAAAAAAAGAAATTTAGGGGGAATTGATGAGATGCTATGGGCTTCGCACTGGGATGAAGGGAAGTGTCTCCAAAGGCTCCCATCAGAGACTTACTACCCAGAGTGTAAATATTCCATGGAAAATGCAGAATGTTCAGCTGCAACATCGTCTTTCATCTCAGTGTGGGCTCACTGGCCTTACTCACGGACACTGAAATTATGTGATGCTTTGGCAACAGCATTTACTTCATAATTATGTATTTGTCGCATTTGGTTTAAGTAATTTTTATTAGTTTCTTCAAATAGGCCTTAGTGCAATAGTGACAAGTATATAATACAGATCAAAAATAATATGCACTACAAAAGTATTCAATAAATAGATTTAAAAAGGAGATGTACAACGATACGTATAATAAAGTGATTAAAAGGTAGATCTTAAAAAGAGAAATATCCGGGGGGCGTGGCTAAGCAGGCCAGCATGGTGGACGCAAGCTAGATCGGCTCCGCCAGCCCGATAGAAAAATCTGGTGAAATCCGAGACAGCTGGCTGCCCACAACACATACATCGGTCCCACAGGTGGGGCGGGAGCAGAGACTTTGGTGGCGTGTCTCCCGGGGCTTGGCCGCTGTGGCTGGGGGCCTGGTGCGACATCGACAGAGGTGGTCGACTATCCGAGGGAGGCAGCAAGGCATGCATACGCCGGAAGACGCCGACTCCAGCCCGTGGCTTAGCATGACCACAAATTACATATAGGCACCGGGACAGCGGCTTCGGAGCTGTGCTCCCCATACTCCAAGCTGGCCGCAGCTGCAGAGTGAAGGACGGGAGAGGCTGCGCAGGGGTACAGCGGCGGCGGATATACTGACGGATCAGGGACTGCTTGAGATGCCTGGCCACTACGAGGCCTGAAGCAGCCGGTGAGTGGGATTTGCCGATTGGAGAGAGGTCCACCATATTGTCGTGCCCAATTTACACACATCAAGCGGAGCCGGCCACGGGTTCCGTGCTGGCATAGTCCCCCCCGGTGTGCCGCTGTGGTGTTGCCTGGGGCTGGGGTGGGCAGCCTGAGGCAATGTGATGCTGACTATCCCAGGGCTCCTGGTCCTAGCGGACGAGCGATTGAATGCCGCTTTGGGACATAACTGAAATGTAGCTGGGCACCGCGCCGGGCCACTGGTAGGCTTCGTGCCGCCTCCGATGCCCCGGTGGGACAGGAACCCTGTTGTTGGAGCACCAAGGGGGGATTTATTTGTAAGAAGTCTGTGAGCCCACGAAGAATAGCCGCATAGTGAGCGTGGCCGGGTGTGGCCCCTGATACCGTGCGCAGACCTCTTGGTGCCTACTTTAAGATCCTAGTGTTTGTTGGAGCTTGTCCACGCTCTGTTGTGGCGGCAGGTGGGGGACCACCGCAAGGATACCTTCTGTGTTACCCCGGATTGGTGGCTTTGTCACACACAGAAGGGCGCTGCTCGTTGTGGTGGACCCCTGCTTGGCCCAGTCAGAGTAATACCACTAAAGGCATTCCCCTTCGGGGACACCTCTGCTCGTGGGTGAATCTACGACATTTTATCTACCCACCATGACTAAAGATAAAACATCCGGTGGGGCTGCCAGACAAAGCACCATGGACAAGTTCACTAGGGCCGGTGCCAACTCTGCAGGATCTGAGGGAGATTCCATTGCCCCGCCGGATAACTCCATGCTCTTGGTGGCGATCACCCAGACGAGAATGGCACTAGAAGCCCAGATAGGCTCAGTTGGCTCGGAGGTGTCGCTGCTGCGCCAAGATCTTAGGGGGGCCGTTGAGCGCCTCACCGAGGCGGAGACAAGGGTTTCAGGAGTAGAAGATGCCGTCTCTACGCTACAGACTAAGGTCTCCTCCCTAGAGAAACTTACCAAGGGCCTTGCTACACATGTGGAAGATGCGGACGGGCCCGCAGAAAAAACCTACGCTTTGTAGGCTTCCCGGAGAACTGCGAGGGCAAAGATACCGAAAAGTTCATATCAGAGTGGTTGGCCTCGTGGATGCCGGGGAAAGCTCTCTCCCCCTGTTTTATTATAGAGCGCGCACACAGGGCCCTGCTGCAGCGCCCGCCTCCTGGGGCACGGGCACGACCCATAATTGCACGCATTCTCAACTATCATGATCGAGACTCAGTCCTTAAACATGCCAGGATGAAAGGGGATCTTTTCTATGACTCTCAGAGAATCATGATATTCCCAGACTATACGAGAATGGTTCTACAATAGCGCCAATTGTTCAAAGCTGCCAAGGCATAACTACGGGAGCTAAAAATTGTATACTCACTCAAGTTCCCTGCCCGACTGCGTGTCGTATATAATTCACGCACTCTCTTCTTTGATACACCGGAAGCCGTTTTCAGCTAGACAGACGAACAGATACGAACCAAACTCCACACCCCTCCTTGTCACGATTCAGATTTGTCATCCAGTGAATCGCTCCGCCGGCGAACGCAGCAAAGGGGCAAACAGCGGCATCGGTCCAGGTCCACATGGTGATTCAAGACACAAGACATCGATCAAGAGGACGCGTCTGCCGGGGGTGCCTCTGCGCAGCATAAATGAACATGAACCTAAACCAAATAAAAATGTACCGATATGTCTGTACCGTGATCAACCAGCCAACTGTTAATTATTTGCGGGCTGGGCCACCTAAAAAGTTCCCCCTTCTTTTCTTAAAACTTGTCATTATGGCTTATGGGTGTTCGGGGATCAATTGGAGGAACACACCATCAGACCCCCGTTAGGGCCGTCATGGTGACTTATCCACGACAGATGCTTCAAATTTTGTGAGGTATTGGGGTGGGAGGTGGGGGTGGGTTAGGTTGTGGGAGAGACTGTTCTATTTTTTTTATTTCCAATGCTTAGAAAACGTAACACTAGATAGATACCCTTCTGTGTAACTTCATACACCAAACTGTTTAATGAATGCCAATGTCATTATCAGCAGTTGAGACCTCGCAGGGACAGCTACGTATCATGAGTTGGAATGTTAGGGGCGTACTCGATAAAGTTAAGCGGAGCGCGATACTTCGTCATTCAAAGCGATCTAGAGCCCACATAGTAATGTTGCAAGAGACACACCTTATGGGCACTAAGACACCCTATTTGGCCCGCTATGGCTATGACCATGTGTTTCATGCGGGATTTGCTCGGGGTTCCAGGGGAGTGGCCCTATTAATACACCGCCGAGTTCCGTTTATACGTACCACTCAATGGACAGACACACACGGGAGATATATCATAGTCCAAGGATCTATCAACGGTGAACAAATAGTAGGTAGCATATATGCCCCCCCATTATCTCAAACATTCATAGACTGCTTCATAGATGCATGGGCTCTCCTTCCCGAATGCCTCGCAATCATGGGTGGTGACTGGAATGACTTAATGCATGTTTTCACCGATAGGAGGCGACCTCCTGGGGTCAGGGAGAGGTCCAGAGAGTTAAAACTACTTTCCCTTGTGAACTTGTTGCGTTGGGTAGACACATGGAGGATGCTCCATCCTTACGATAGGGGCTATACATACTACTCCTCGGTACACAACACATTTTCTCGACTAGACTATCTATTCATCCCAGGGAATCATATCCAGAGAAGCCTCAATCCTACCCCGCGGATTATCTGACCATTCCCCAATCATGACAACACTTTCAATCGGATGGAGACTATTCCCATGGCATCTACAAAACCGGAAGTATAAGGACCATATATATAGAGTGGTGGTGGAATACTTTACCCATAATGTGAATACCGTCTCATTGTCGGAGATACTATGGGAAGCCCTGAAATCCACTATACGCGGGGTGGACATTAGCTACACAGCTGCGGAGCGGAAGCACCGGAGGCGTGAACTTACACAATTAGAAGCCCAAATCATGACACTAGAAAGATGTAGTCAAGAGCGTGAAGCCTCTACGGCTCGTAGGAACTTACGGCTTGCCTAACATCAATATCAAAGTGAATTAATGGAAGAAGCCAGACGAGCCTGGTTGGCATCTCAGAGCCGAATATATCAGTGGGGAGACAAATCTAGCAAGTTACTATATCGACTATGTAAACAGACTACAATATCCACTCCCCTTCCCCCTATTCAGGATGTGCAGGGGGCGACCCATTACAGATCCAACGGAAATCGCTAGCAGTTTCGCACACTTCTATGGTGAACTCTATCGACCTAGAGAAGTGATACATGTCTCACTGATTGAGAAATTCCTAGATGATATACCACCACGTACCATTCCGGAGGCTGTGCGGAACACTTTAGACACACCCATTACACTTGAGGAGGTCACAACAGCTGTGTCTGCGCTGCGGACGGGCCGAGCCCCTGGTCCTAATAGTTATCCTAGCGAGTTGTATAAAGCATTCATATCTCAACTAGGTCCCTATCTCCTCAATACAATTCAAGAAACGACAGAGACGACACGGCTCCCATCTGATTGATGGCATGCAGAAATTATGGTTTTTCCCAAGCCAGGTAGACCACCCGAACAACACTCCTCATACTGTCCAATATCCCTCTTAAATACTGAAGCGAAAATCCTCGCCAAAATCCTAGCGAACAGGCTACTACCATATATGTCTGACATTGTCCATCTAGACCAAGCCGGCTTTATGCCCCATCGTTCCACTCGCCATAACATCCAGAAAGCTCATAATGCGATTGCAGCCGTAGATCGTTTAAATAGACCAGCTGCCTTACTACTGGCGGACATGAAATGAAATGAAATTTGTACTTGTAAAGCGCACCCATACCCCCAAAGGGGTGTCCAGGCGCTGTACGCATACCGCTGTGGAACCCTTCCTGGCTTTTCCCTGTGAAAATGTCCACTCCTGGGCACCCCCAGGGTGAAGCCAGGCATCCCAGCGCTGTTGGGGCCGTTGTGGAGATTAAGCAAGTTATTGCCCAGAGTTGCAGAGTGGGACCCATGATTAGAATAGGCACCGAGGCGAGAATTATCAGGTCCGAGGAAATTGAGCCCAAGACCCGCCGAGGCGGGAATTGAACCCTGGTCCAGGGCCAGATCTCTGCATCAGGGTCTGCCGCTCTAACCATTGAGCCACACTTCTCCAATGGACAAAGCCTTTGACTCCATTAGTTGGACTTACCTATTTACACTTTTATCACACTACAATTTTGGCCCACTGTTCATAACATATACCAAACTTCTATATACCGACCTGACCACTACAGTCCGAGTCGCAAATTGCGTCTAAGCCCCCTTTCCAATAGGATGGGGAACGCGGCAGGGATGCCCTCTATATCCTCTCCTTTTTGCGCTGGCCATTGAGCCACTGGATATATGGGTCCGGAAGGATGCGCTAATTCGGGGGTTCGAATGGATGATGGACATATCATATCGTATAGCATTATATGTTGACAATATACTTTTCTTCCTCACAGATCCCTATAAAATGGGCCCCAGAATATTGCAGATTATGCGGATCTTGGGGGAGACGTCAGGTCTGTATCTGAATCCCCAAAAGTCCACCATCTGGCCTTTTCGGGGCACCCTGGGGCATAACAGCTGGGCTAAAAGTCTTCAGCCGGCAAAGGATGGACTGCTATATTTAGGTGTGTTCCTGTCTGAGACTCCCCAAACTTCATGGGACAGGAATCTGGGCACTGCTACCAAAAAAGTGCGAACCAGCATTCGGCTCTGGATGGGACTGCCTCTGTCTCTATACGGGAGATCTGCTATTTTTAAGAAGGTCTCCCTGCCGCAGCTGTTCTCCCACCTACAGAACCACCCCTATCCTATCCCGTCCTCCTGTTTAAACTTATCAATGCCATACTGGGGCAATTCCTATGGGGGGGGTGGTGCATCCCAGCTTGCGCTCCGTACCTGTTTTCAATCCATGTATTGTGGTGGTATCGCGGCCGCAGATATGCTGGCCTACTACACAGCTTCACACCTTCAGGTAATTAATGATTGGCGCTACGGGCCCAGCGATGATCCAGCATATGCAATAGAACGATGGATATTAAACGACCCAACCCTTACATTCCATCTATATAGTAAATCGAATCACTGCTCTTTGTTACCCGCCACTAGAGTAGTTATTCTCTCCTGGCGACAATCCGTCGACGAATGGGGTGGTGGGGTCGTCTCACCAGTGAGACACCGCTCTGACATAACCAATTATTACCCCACTTGACTGGGCTCTAGGGGTTCCGCGAATGGGATCACATAGGAATCTCAACCATTGGCAGTATCATACAAGGCACAGTCCTCAAATCATTCCAGGCCCTTAAGGACGAATTCTCCCTGCATAATTCCCAATTCTATAAATATCTGCAGCTCCACCATGCTATTACACCTCACATTGATAAAGTACACTCACTCCCAGAATTTAATCCGTTGGAGGGTAAACTTCTCATGGGCGACCTGGGTGAACATAAGATATCCAAAATGTACCAATCTCTTGTCACCCACAGCACCACTACTCTTGAGAGACTCAAAGACGCTTGGCAAATAGACATTGGTCCCCTAGATACTGATGATTGGACCGAGGCCCTGGAGTCTCTCCGGGGTGCTGCCATATCCTCCCGGCTGCGACTCATTCAGTTTAAATACTTACACAGGGCTTATTATACACGTTATTGACTATGGAGAGCAGGCCTAATTGATTCCCCTGTATGCCTACGATGTCAAAATGATGAGGGGTCTTTCATACATACAGTTTGGGCATGCACAGCTTTGGATAGGTTCTGGTCTGGTGTACTGACATACCCAACCGAAGTACTTGGGTGGGAACTGCCTAGATCCCCTAGACTGACACTGTTACACATAACAGATATGATTGGCGGTGACAAATATAAGCGTCATCTCCTTTGGCTTGGACTTACCATCGCCAAGCGTGATATTGCCAGGGCATGGAAATCGGATACACCCCCTACTATTAGGGCTTGGAAAAATGGAATAGATTTTTGTATGGGATTGGAGATCCCGGTCTTCCAGCCCATGGATGCCCACAGAAACATCCTAAAATCTGGCAAAGATGGGCAGATTACCAGGGGTTGGTCCTGCCGGGACTGGCAGCAATGATAGATAATATAGACTCTGAAATAAGGTCTTATGAAGCACAGAAATTACTTACACCTCGAAGGGAAAACGTTTGTAATTATGATCCGCATCTAGCTACTGTATATGTAACTGACATGTACTAATGCATTGGGGTTGATTTGTTCTTAAGTTATATTACTACAAGCATACGATCTGATAATACATGTACATATTCACAAATAACGATGAAATACAATGGACAACTCAGTAACTGAATGTATGCTAATAAAATCTGTTATGAAAAAAAGAGAAATATCTAGATAATTACATAGTTTAAAATTGATAATCAATATATCTCATGTGACAAGCATCCACAAACATTCAAGCATATACTGTAAATTTCATACATATCTCAGGTCCACTAAAACGACATCAATAAAACTACAACGTCAATCCTCTCCACCCACAGTTAACCCTTATCAAGCAAAGCAGTCATAAATTAAGTGCCAAAATATTCCACATAAGCAAGTATACCACAGTAGTACTCATTATCACCCAGTACATTTGAATTAAACTATATTTCCCTTTTTTCGTCCACAAGGACTCAGGGAGCTATTTGACGAATCTGTATTTGCTTTCGGGGCCAACAAACTATCCACCAGGTGTTCCCATGTTTTAAACCTTTCAATTTTTCCTCGCCCTCTCTTTATCTCACGAAACAATACAGCACTCTCCAAACCTACCCATTTAATCATTTCTTTACACCATCTAGGAAATCGGGGACCATGCGCTGATTACCAGTGCATAGTCAATTCTCGCCTTGCCAGAATCAATCCTAAGTCAGTAAATCTAGTATTAGTTTTATTATTTTTGGGGCAAGGGTATCCTCCTAGGAGGCAGACCAAGGGATATCCCGCAAGGTAATTCCATTAATATAATCTATTACTTCCTTCTAGAACCACGCTAATGAAGGACAGGACCATATCATATGAAACGTTTCTGCCCCCAACTCCCCACATCTAGGGCACTTTGAAGCAGCAGTCACATAGAACCTGTTGATCCTGCCAGGTGTTAGATATGTTCTACGCAGGATATACAAATTAATTAATTTGAACCTAGCATTTCTAGAGACAGCTGAAATATGTGCCACGATCCTCTCCCAGTCCACATTATTCATTTGGAGTTCTAAGTCTCTCTCCCATTTTATTTTCAACTTGGCAAGAGGAGAAAGAATATTTGCACAAATCGCGCTATATAGATACGTGACCGCTCTTACACACCCAGTCGTTGCACAGAGCTGTCAAAACACCTGATGCATGGCAGGTTCAGCAACTCTATTTCCAATATAATTTCTTATGGTTGCAACCAATGCCCTGTGTTTTAAAAATTGTCCTCTTGGTACATCATATGCTTCAGTCAGGTCTTCAAACCTAAGCAACATTCCATCCAGATATAAATCCCCAACACGATTAACCCCAAAGGTAGTCCACCTCTCAATTCTAGCTGACGCTCCTACCCTGGACACTATTTTCATCCATTTTAAAGGCATAACAGGTGAATAGGACACCAGCACCCGGGTTCGCTGCAGGCAACGTCACTAGCGCTGCTGCATCACTAAGAGCTCTTGAAAAATTTCAGGCAGTCTCCGCTGAGGAAACAAGAAGACTTTCAGTAAGTCCTGCAAATCAGACAGTGAGACAAAACACCCTCTTCAGGGTTCATTCAACAGTAAACCCACTTGTTTAACCACTCTAATTGTGCTGCCAAGTAATAAGATTCAAAATCTAGAGAAGCCAACCCTCCCTCCGTTACTGGGCGCTGTAGATTTATTAGTGCAACTCTATGCCTACCTGTTCCCCAAAACAATTCCAGGAGTAGTGATGTCAATTCCCAAAACATTTGGCGAGGCACCACCAACAGCAAAGTGCTAGAGAAATAGAGCAATCTTGGGAGCGCTACCATTTTAGCTACCACTGTTCTGCCAGCCACAGACAATGATAAGCTCATCCAAAAATGAACACTAGTTCTAAGTGCTCTAACAGCTGCTCCAATACTCCCATCTAATAAAACTTGCTGGCTATGATATATTTTAACACCTAAATATTTAATGCAGGTAGGACTCCAAATGAGCCTGTGTAAATTCAGGGGTGGTGCGACATCTTGACAGAGTGGAAACAAATGAGATTTTTGCCAATTAATATGTAGCACAGATACTATACCAAAGCAGTCTAATAAGTCTATAGAACTAGGCAAATCCATCCCAACACCCCAGAGAAAGAGCAGCATATCATCAGCATATAATGCTGCAAAATGGGTTGGCCCACAGACCTCCATCCCATGATAAAAATTCCCAGTGTGGCCACAACTGGCCAGGGGCTCCATTGCGATAGCAAATAATAAAGGGGACTTTGGACACCCTTGTCTAGTTCCACGCTCAATATCATAGAGCTCAGATACACCCTGCCAGTACGCACCCGCACCTTGGGACCCGTACAGAGAAGTTTGATCCAGCGAATAAATCTTGCACCCAAACCCATTCAAGCCATTACAGAATATAAAAACTCCCAGCTTAAACTGTCAAAGGCCTTCTTAATGTCTATTGCCATGACAGCTGCCCTTTCCTTATCCACAAAATCATCATTCAAGAAAGAGATGAGCCTCCGAATATTATATGCCGTATTACGCCCTGGAACAAAGCCCGCTTGAATTAAAAAGGGCATATGTGGCAATAGTCTGCTGACCAGGATACGACTTAAAATGTTATAATCTATATTGAGCATAGACAGAGGCCTATAATATCTAACATCCATTGAAGGGCATCCATGCTTCAAAAGAGGAATGACTAGTGCTTCACAAGTAGACACCGGCAGGTGCTCAGTCTTCCAAGATGGAGAATACATTTCCACCAATCTAGGAGTCAATTCATTCTTGCATGCATCAAAGAACTCTACAGGTAAGTCATCTGCTCCAGGAAACTTACCACGCGCCATGCTTTTTATAGCAGCACTAATTTCTTTTATAGTTATATCCCCCCCCCCATAATCATCTGCATCCACATGAAATAGGATCCTCAATGGGCTGATTGTTAAAAAATCCTCACTATCCCGAGGTAGTGCTCTAGGCGCTGGAGCAAATAGGGAAGTGTAATATTCACGAAAGTGAGCATTAACAGCAGCTTGATTATATAAAGTTTTATCTGCAGCAGAGTTAAGCTACAGAATCGGTCACGATATAGTTGAAGATCATAGATCAATTCACGATTTTCTTTGTTTTATTCTTTATTAATCTTTTTAGAAAAATATATACAAACAGCCGACACGTGTTTCGTCCAAAGGACTTTTTCAAGGCTGCAAACAACATATAAACATACAATTAAAATGCATTAAAACCACCAATAAAAAAGTTATCACAGATTCCATGTTTCATAGAGGGGGCTAGTATCAAACAATAAATATACCAATACATACACTTAAGTATAAACCATATGTCATACAAATTATTTATACATTAAAGATGTTTTCTTTCTCAGATGTTTAATTTATTTAAAACAACACCATATTCTTATTCATGATGTGAATACAATTAATAAGAAGCACCATCGTTATGCAAAAAAATCTAATACTTCTAAATAATCACTCATACACAAACCACCACCAAACACCCAGTATGTAGTGCTCTTGTATAAAGAATCTACCACCAAAAAGATATCATGCATATATGTAGCTCCTCCATCTCACCCAATATGTATAAATATCTCCAATGTTAACTCCGTGATCAATAATATGAAGATCTGATGGTACGTAGAGATTCCATGTCATATCTCTACTAATACGACCAACTGTGTGAATCAGTTTTTTACTCCAATCATTACTTAGAAAAGGTCATGATAAACCTACAAATACCAAAGTATCCGTTACTTATATTCTTCAACTGACAATAGTCTCACAGCAATTTATATGATACTCAATATAGCTGACAAAGTAATAAATATCACCAATGATACTGGATGTGTTATTTAACAATCCATACAAGATCTTACAACCATGAAATAATCCAACCCGTAGCAATAGGAGCAATAATCTGCGTTTTGTGAATACTTTAGGAACTCCAGTTCCACACCAGAACACAGATGACAGCTATATATACAGGCTCCACTAAACACAAAATACGTCAAACCAAAACGAAGGGAGTCTTGGATTGCAAATTACAACTACTAAAAATCGCACCAACTATATTCTGAGATTTTAAATGGAGAGTATTATATCTCCCTCTTAGCTAATAATGCCAAAGCCCAAGAAGAACCAGAAGATGAAAATTAAGCATATACCATTTATACGTTCTAAGAACTTTTGTAATGGCAATATCATACCAAAATAGCTATGCGTTCAAAATACAAAATTAGATAATTACAAGAGTAGCACACAACGAAAAAATACTATCGCCGCGCTAATAGCCACATCACGTACCTTTCTCTCTATGCTCCTTCTACGTAAACGGCGTGAATACGAAATGTGTTACTGCGCCCGACTCATGTTTTAAACAGTCGGCGCGAATCATAGAGATAGAAAAAGGAATGGCATATCAAGCGTCCCTCATAGTCAAGCGCCATCTTGGAATAGTAAAATAAAACTTTATGTCCCTGCCGCACACTTAATAATGATACGAGTACAACGACAGCAATATAATAACTGTCGTATCCGGCATGTTTAATGCGTGTCACCGATAAGTATTACTTGTAAATCAACTCACATCAACTGTTGTGTCCCTTACATAAAACATGGACATCCTCTTATTTTGAATCTACACTTTGAGGTAAAACTCAGCAAAAGAGAGGCACCCATGTGTGGTAAATGGGGAAGTGTGTCTTTGTTATTCTAAACCCAATATTTGTAAAACAAACAAACATTTTTATTCCACAACGTGTACAAAGTTCACAGTTAAATACAGTATCCCATTGATATTCACACAGCTATATACCTATAAGGCCAGTACTTTTTTAGATTTTCATTACCCCCAATACTTTATAGAAAATTGTGGAGTTCCCTATCTAAATTTAGGCCCATGTCTACTGCCCTTAATTTAATAAGCCATTTGCTTTCCAACTGTCTGAGGTGTAAAGTTCTATTTCCACCTCTACCTGAAATTTTAACATCTCAATCCCATGGAAAGTTATATTTAATTTGCCCTCTGTCATATGTGCGTTGTTATAATGTACCGCCAATGGATATTCAGAGTTCTTATTTCTTATGGCTCGAACGTGTTCTTGAATACGTTCTTTCAAAGGACGTATGGTACTGCCTATGTAAATCATACCACAGCAGCATTCGATACAGTACACTACATACTTTGAGTTACATGTGATGAACTCGTTGATTCTAAATGTTTTTTGTGTGTTGTACCTGAATTCAATTAATTTGTTTTTGCTAGATGACAAATGCTGCACTGCCCACATCTATGAAATCCAGATGGTGGTGTAGGCAGCCAGGTATTTACAGGATTAGGTCTTAAATAGCTGTGACACAAAGTCTGTTTGAGTGTTTTCCCCCTACTATATATAATGTTTGGTTTGTCTGTGATTGCTTTACTCAAAGTGGCATCCATTTTAAGAATGTGCCAATGTTTGGTCATAATCCGAAAAAGATCAGTGCTCACTGCACTGTATGGAACTACTAACGCTGGTTTATTTATTCGATCTTTATTGCTTGTTTTTTGTGGATGTCGTGTATTCTGTAACAAGTCTGACCGTTTTACCACACTCATTTTCTCTTTGGCTGAGACCAAGGTCTGTGCAGGATAGCCTCTATTTCTAAACCTCTTCTCTAAATTCCTTAATTCTAGTTCAAAATCACTGTCCGTGCTGCAATTACGTCTCACCCTGATCATCTCCCCATAGGGGATCGATCTAATTTGCATACGAGGATGGGCACTACTTGCGTGCAGTATTGAATTGCACGCGGTTTCTTTACAAAATACCTTGGATCTAATTTTATGGTCTACCACATATAGAGTGGTGTCCAGATAATCAATGCTCTTACTACTTGTCTGGTGTGTGAAAGATACATTGAATGTATTAGCATTTAAGAAGTTGATAAAGCCTGTCAAGTGTTCCTCTGTGCCTGACCAGAAAAGAAGAACATCATCAATATATCTGGTCCATAGAATGATGTGTTCGGTAAAAATAGCTGGACAGTGTGTCCAGACATGAATCTTTTCGTAGAAACCCATGTAAAGATTCGCAAACGATGGAGAAAACTTTGCACCCATAGCCACTCCCCTTGTTTGTTTGAACCATTTCCCCTCATGCAGAAAAAAGTTGTTGTCCAAAACTAAGGTTATTAGATCAATGAGCATAATATTGTGTTCATGTAGATTTGCATTTCTCGTATCTAGAAAGTGTTGAACTGCTTCTAGGCCTCGTTCCCGCGGGATACATGTATACAAAGAGCTCACATCCAATGTTACCAAGAGGTGACCGTCTGTCCATTCAAAATCTTCCACTTTGCTAAGTAAATCCTTCGTGTCTTTAAGGTACGAAGGAAGATTTTGCACCAAAGGTTGAAGAAACAGATCGATAAAGAAACCGCGTGCAATTCAATACTGCACGCAAGTAGTGCCCATCCTCGTATGCAAATTAGATCGATCCCCTATGGGGAGATGATCAGGGTGAGACGTAATTGCAGCACGGACAGTGATTTTGAACTAGAATTAAGGAATTTAGAGAAGAGGTTTAGAAATAGAGGCTATCCTGCACAGACCTTGGTCTCAGCCAAAGAGAAAATGAGTGTGGTAAAACGGTCCGACTTGTTACAGAATACACGACATCCACAAAAAACAAGCAATAAAGATCGAATAAATAAACCAGCGTTAGTGGTTCCATACAGTGCAGTGAGCACTGATCTTTTTCGGATTATGACCAAACATTGGCACATTCTTAAAATGGATGCCACTTTGAGTAAAGCAATCACAGACAAACCAAACATTATATATAGTAGGGGAAAACACTCAAACAGACTTTGTGTCACAGCTATTTAAGACCTAATCCTGTAAATACCTGGCTGCCTACACCACCATCTGGATTTCATGGATGTGGGCAGTGCAGCATTTGTCATCTAGCAAAAAACAAATTAATTGAATTCAGGTACAACACACAAAAAACATTTAGAATCAACGAGTTCATCACATGTAACTCAAAGTATGTAGTGTACTGTATCGAATGCTGGTGTGGTATGATTTACATAGGCAGTACCATACGTCCCTTGAAAGAACGTATTCAAGAACACGTTCGAGCCATAAGAAATAAGAACTCTGAATATCCATTGGCGGTACATTATAACAACGCACATATGACAGAGGGCAAATTAAATATAACTTTCCATGGGATTGAGATGTTAAAAATTTCAGGTAGAGGTGGAAATAGAACTTTACACCTCAGACAGTTGGAAAGCAAATGGCTTATTAAATTAAGGGCAGTAGACATGGGCCTAAATTTAGATAGGGAACTCCACAATTTTCTATAAAGTATTGGGGGTAATGAAAATCTAAAAAGTACTGGCCTTATAGGTATATAGCTGTGTGAATATCAATGGGATACTGTATTTAACTGTGAACTTTGTACACGTTGTGGAATAAAAATGTTTGTTTGTTTTACAAATATTGGGTTTAGAATAACAAAGACACACTTCCCCGTTTACCACACATGGGTGCCTCTCCTTTTGCTGAGTTTTACCTCAAAGTGTAGATTCAAAATAAGAGGATGTCCATGTTTTATGTAAGGGACACAACAGTTGATGTGAGTTGATTTACAAGTAATACTTATCGGTGCCACGCATTAAACATGCCGGATACGACAGTTATTATATTGCTGTCGTTGTACTCGTATCATTATTAAGTGTGCGGCAGGGACATAAAGTTTTATTTTACTATTCCAAGATGGCGCTTGACTATGAGGGACGCTTGATATGCCATTCCTTTTTCTATCTCTATGATTCGCGCCGACTGTTTAAAACATGAGTCGGGCGCAGTAACACATTTCGTATTCACGCCGTTTGCGAGAAGGAGCATAGAGAGAAAGGTACGTGATGTGGCTATTAGCGCGGCGATAGTATTTTTTCGTTGTGTGCTACTCTTGTAATTATCTAATTTTGTATTTTGAACGCATAGCTATTTTGGTATGGTATTGCCATTACAAAAGTTCTTAGAACGTATAAATGGTATATGCTTATTTTTCATCTTCTGGTTCTTCTTGGGCTTTGGCATTATTAGCTAAGAGGAGATATAATACTCTCCATTTAAAATCTCAGAATATAGTTGGTGCGATTTTTAGTAGTTGTAATTTGCAATCCAAGACTCCCTTCGTTTTGGTTTTACGTATTTTGTGTTTAGTGGAGCCTGTATATATAGCTGTCATCTGTGTTCTGGTGTGGAACTGGAGTTCCTAAAGTATTCACAAAACGCAGATTATTGCTCCTATTGCTACGGGTTGGATTATTTCATGGTTGTAAGATCTTGTATGGATTGTTAAATAACACATCCAGTATCATTGGTGATATTTATTACTTTGTCAGCTATATTGAGTATCATATAAATTGCTGTGAGACTATTGTCAGTTGAAGAATATAAGTAACGGATACTTTGGTATTTGTAGGTTTATCATGACCTTTTCTAAGTAATGATTGGAGTAAAAAACGGATTCACACAGTTGGTCATATTAGTAGAGATATGACATGGAATCTCTACGTACCATCAGATCTTCATATTATTGATCACGGAGTTAACATTGGAGATATTTATACATATTGGGTGAGATGGAGGAGCTACATATATGCATGATATCTTTTTGGTGGTAGATTCTTTATACAAGAGCACTACATACTGGGTGTTTGGTGGTGGTTTGTGTATGAGTGATTATTTAGAAGTATTAGATTTTTTTTGCATAACGATGGTGCTTCTTATTAATTGTATTCACATCATGAATAAGAATATGGTGTTGTTTTAAATAAATTAAACATCTGAGAAAGAAAACATCTTTAATGTATAAGTAATTTGTATGACATATGGTTTATACTTAAGTGTATGTATTGGTATATTTATTGTTTGATACTAGCCCCTCTATGAAACATGGAATCTGTGATAACTTTTTTATTGGTGGTTTTAATGCATTTTAATTGTATGTTTATATGTTGTTTGCAGCCTTGAAAAAGTCCTTTGGACGAAACACGTGTCGGCTGTTTGTATATATTTTTCTAAAAAGATTAATAAAGAATAAAACAAAGAAAATCGTGAATTGATCTATGATCTTCAACTATTTCGTGACCGATGACAACAGCTAGCTTCACTGGCTTGGATTAAAACTCAGTGTGCCTCGGCATTTGTGGGATTTATTATTGGACTCTAGAGGGGATTTTATCTCCAGTGGTGGTTGTTCTGTCTTCCAAAGGCAGAAGAGGACGCTTTGCCTGAAGAGCACCTAAAAAAACATTGAGTTTATGTAAAGGAATTTTTCAGACACATGAATTAGTGGATGTGCATGTTAAATCTGGCAGTTTCTGCCTTGTTTGTTTTGTGAAATAATGTTAAGCTACAGAATCAAAGTTTCCCGACTTTTTGGATTAATAAGCCATTTCAAAAGGGATCCTGTTTTATCATGCTCAGCATGAGCACAAGTCAAATATTCCTTATAATCAAAACAACGTAATTTTTCAACTTGGGCTGCCGGTAATTCCTTTGCCTCAAGCAGGGGATTCCTAAGAGCATGATTGCCTGGCCTACATTGCTCAAGGCTTCTGAGTACATTTTCCTGGGTTTTCACCTCACCAACAAAAATTCTACGCACCCCAACCACTTCTGCGATGCATCAACCGCAATCACTGTCTTAAATGCATCCCATTCAATCAAAGGGGATGTAGCTGTCCCAGTATTTCCATTAAAATAGGCATTTATGGCCTCTCCAATATTATTTTTAAAAGCTATATCATCAAGGGCCTCTACCTTTAAACGCCAAACTCGAATACGAGGGCGCTCATGCTCCCAATTCAGAGAGACTAACACAGGGTTGTGATCAGAAATAGTTCGCCACAGACATTCAATACTGTGAACCGCACTATGGACAGTCGGTGTGCTTAGAAAGGTATTCAGCCAAACATGAAGTTTGTGCAAGCCTGAGTAAAATGAGTAGTCACGTGCCACAGGGTGAATTTGCCTCAGAGAGTCAACGAGTCCCCACTGCTGCTGCCAGGGCCTGAAACTACGAGCTGTTTGGTTCACAGGAGAATCACCTAAAGGTGGTTGCGAACAATCAAATGCCCGATCTGCCACACAATTCAAATCCCCACCTAATAAAATGGGCTGAGTCAACTAAGGTGCCAAGGCCCTAGAAAGGTCCACATGAAACCCACTCTGGTTTGTATTAGGAGCATAAATTCCGACAACAGTAAGGTCACGTCCCGCCAACCTCCCAGAGACAACCACAAATCTACCCGCAGGATCCACAAGTTCATTAGTGTTTTGGAAGGGTACTCCAGCTCTCACCCAAATCAAAACTGAATAAGTGGTGACACATACTTGGCCCCGTCATCTCTTGTGAAGAGCCAATCCTTCAGATCTATAAGATGGGTTTCTTGTAGGAGGGCAAAGTGAATTCCCTGTCTCTTAAGATAGGAATACACTTTGTACCTTTTAGACATACTAGTTAGACCACAGACATTCCAGGACACAAAATTATATTTCACGGAGGTCGCCATGTAGAATAACCAAAGGTGCTGATCACTGCAGTCCACATGACAGTGCCATTTTTTTGTCCTAATGCTACCATAAAGCAGCAAACAGTGGTAACTTACCTAAAACCCAAAACCTAAAAAAAAGGACCGAATTCCCCAGCCTCAGAAGCAGACAACACCTCATCTGAACCACCAACTCACATGCATGAATAACAAGCACAACAAAAACAAGGGGGAGCTCTGTCCTCATAGCACACTATCTGAAAGTTAAAAACAGAATATCCACCTCATGTTAAAATCCTACTACAAAATCCCACACTACAGCATTCACTAGCTTTCAAATTTGTATTTGCCGCATTTGCTAAGGAATCCATCAACTGTTGCATAATCTGTAGGTTCTAACAAAAAAATGTGTTTCTTGCTCAAACAGATCAAAAGTTTCTAAAAACATGGTGACTTCTTTTCCAGAGCAGTGGACGGCCCTTGGAAAAGGTTGACTGGTGCTCTTTCAGTTGCTTATTGCTGTATTTGGCTGTAAAACTAGTACTAATGAGGTGTAATCTTTGCACAGACAGTGTTCCCATGTGTAAAAATGTCAAAATAATGAAGTAATACTATCACAAAGTGTGCTGCATTATGCCACATAATTTGCCTTTTATTGATGCATATTTTATTCAACCATGCTGCATAATTTGGCCCTCCCCATGACACATAAATCCAGTGGCCATGGCCTTACCCCTTGTTTACCATCTACACAAAACCAGGTACTGTTATGTTTGAAATGTTTGCCTGATTTTATATGGGAAAATCAATACAAAGTTAAATAACTGCAGATTTCTACAAGAATGGCCCATTGAGGATTTTACTTAATTTTATTCTCCTGAAACAATGTGTTAGACCTATCATCCTTAGAGTAGTCTTCCCCAAAACCTTTTTGTGCGTACCTCCACTTTTTGCTGTACCTTTTTGTTGGACTTAGGACTCTGAGCACTTTACCACTGCTGACCATTGCTAAAGTGCATGTGCTTCTCCCCTAAACATGGTGACATTGGTGTATACATGATTGGCATATTTAGTTTACTTAGAAGTCCCTTGTAAAGTAGTATACCATATACCTAGCGCCTGCAATCTAAATGCTAATAGTGGGCCTGCAGCACTGGTTGTGCCACCCACACAAGTAGCCTTTCAAACCTGTCTCAGGCCTGTCATTGCAAGGCCTGTATGTGCAGTATACTGCCACTTCGACGTGGCATTCAAAATCACTTGCCAAGACTGAAACTTCCCTTTCATTACACATACGTCTTCCCTAAGGTAGGATCTAGGTAGCCCTAAAGGCAGGGTACTGTTAACTAAAAGGTAGGACATGCACTTTTTAGTTTTACATGTCCTAGTAGTGACAAACAGCTAAATTCATTTTCCACTATAGTGAGGCCTACTCCTCTCATAGGCTAGCATTGTAAATTCCTTAAAACACTTTTAAACTGTAATTCCTGATTAGAAAGGAGTAGCTACATCATGTTTCATATCTTTGGGATGGTAATAATAAATCGTCTTTACTGGTAAAGTTGGATTTAACTTTACTATTTCAGAAATGCCACTTTTAGAAAGTGGGCATTTCTCTGCTCTTACTGCTCTGTATCCCTTGCAGCCTGTCTCCAATATACGTCTGGGGTGGGTGACAGCTACACTTTGTGCATTCCCTCTAGACAGCCACAAACAACGGAAGGGTAGGTTTGAAAGAGAAATCATCTGCATTCATCTACATTCTGATAGCTCTTCCTAGGAAGAAAGAGGGAGGGGGAGCTGACACTTACACCGGAATAAGCAGTGCCCTGTTTCCCACGCAAAGGGCTGATTATCCCCCACATATACCCTGGCAGACAGGGCTGGAATATAAGAGACTTGTGCACTTCAAGGGCCCGCTTTGAAGTCATCCCCACATCAAAGGCACATTTGGGTATAAGTACTGGGGTTCTGCGCCTACCCAGACAGTACACTACTGGACCTGTGAAGAACTCTGCAAGGAGTAAGGACTGCTGTGCTACAAGGTTTGCCACTCTATCTGACTGCTGCCCTGAAAGAACTGCTTTCTGCTTTACTCAGCTGCCCTGCTGCCTGCTGATCCCTGCCCTGCTAGGACTTGACCCATCTCACTTGAACTCAGAGTGACTTCAAAGGGTTGCTGGCTTGCCCTCTTTTCTGAAGTCTCAGGGCCATCAAATACTTCCTTCATCTCTGCAACAGCACCTGGACTCTGCCATCTGTAATTCATTGCCCTGCCAAGTGGTGCCAACAAAGGGGATTTCTGCTGTCCAGAACCATCAAAATCAATGAAGTGACGACTCTGCGATGATAGGAACTTAAACATTGCTCTTCGACGCTGACGCAAGAGCCGATCAACGACATCACCTCGATGGACTGCGCGGCTCGATGACAACGGACAGGGCGGCTCAACGATGATGCAGCGCTTGCATCAAAAAGGGGTTCGTCGAGGAAGCCTTCATGGACTGAGCAGATCGGCGCTGGTGATTCGCCTCCTTCCAGAGGATCAACAACAACGCAACACCTCCTTGATTCCTTGCATCGAGTCTTCGACATCAACGCTTGCTTCATCCAAGGTACTTTTTTAGTGGGACCTGTATGAGTCCTGTAGCCAGCCTGCCCTCCATCACAGCTGGCCTGAACTTTGGATTTACTCCGGTCTAGCGCAACCTCAAACAACCCTTCAGCGATATTTGCTTTTAAGCATTACTTTTTGATTTATTTTTCAAAAGTTCATAACTCCGGTTCTTCTTATTGGAGTTTTGTCATTTTGGTCTTGTTTTACTCATAAAAATATCTATTTTTCTAAACAGGTGTGGAGTATTTTTGTGGTGTTTTCATTGTGTTACTGTGTGTGTGTTTCACAAATACCTCAGACATTGCTTCTTTAGATAAGCCTGACTGCTCTGTGCCAAGCTACCAGAGGGTTGAGCACAGGTTATCTTTTAGGGTATATCTATCTTACCCTGACTAGGATTGTGGTCCCTAATTGAACAAGTTGCATACCTCTGCCAACTAGAGACCCAATTTCTATCATTGGTGAGCAGCGGTGAGGATAGGACTTGTGTTTGTGCAATACCATATAGTAACTAATTTTTCACTACAACTCTATACTAATACCATTTCAAAAATGTTCAATTCTCCCTAATTGGCTTTTAGATTTTTCTGCTAAAACCATGTCTCATTCTAGAGAAGCAGCACATGCACCAGCAGCAATTAATTTTAAGCTGGCGAGGTTAGAATCTTACACTGTCCTCCAGCTGAAGGATTTCTGTAAGGATTTTCAAGTGTCTACAAGGGGTTTCACCAAGAAGGTGGAGCTACAGAAGGCTTTGAAAGCCTGGGCGGAGACCCAGGTAGCAGGGGTTGACAATCCAGAGGAGGAAGAGCAGGAAATTCCTTAGGAGGAGGATGACCTGATTCTGGATTCTAATGCAGATTTGCGACTGCCTGTAGAAGGGGCCAACAGCTTGCCAGGAGCAGTGGTGGTTCCCAGACCAGGGAGAAGTGTCTCCTCCAGGAACCAATTCCCAAAGGAGCTGGCAGACAGGCGGGAGGAAAGGAAACTAAAGCTGGAGCTTGCTAAGTTGGAGCAGAGTCGAGAAGAAAGGAGACTGGCCATGGAGGAAAGGAAACTAACCCATGAGCTCAACTTCAAATAGCTGGACATTAGATCCCTATAAGTGGGGTCCAGCAATAGCATTGGTGGCAGCATACCTGCAGTGTCCACTGGTGAGCCCAGAGTCCAGATACCCAAGGATTTGGTGCCCTGTTATGTGGTGGGGAATGACATAGACAAATGATTTGCAGCCTATGAAGTGGCTCTAAGAGTGCACAAGGTCCCAGAGGAGTTCTGGGGTGGTATTTTATAGAGGTATATGCCCAGAATGGGGATTTACACACTCCTTACACTAGAGGTAGAGGACCAGACATGCTGCAATGCTATGAAGGCCATCCTAGTCAGTAAGTTTGGACTGACCCTTGAGAGGTATAGGCTCAGATTCAAGGGCGGCCACAAAACCTCAACACAAACATGGGTGGATTTCTTGGATTATGCCAGCAAGGCACTGAAAGGCTGGGTGAGGATCAGCAAGGTTGATGATTATTCAGGGCTGTACAACTTAATTTTAAAGGCACACATGCTCAATATTTGTTTTCCAGAGCTGTGCCAACACCTAGTTGATAGCAAGCTTATTGACCCCAGGAAGCTTGCTGAGGAGACGGGCATCTGGGTCAGCACCAGAGTGTCCAAGAAGGCATCTTGGGGGGGAGGGACACCCAAAAGAGTCATCTGGGTTCCCAGCAGAAGAAGAAGGGGTGTGATAAAAAAAACAGAGTTCTCTAAAGGCCCCCAAAACAACTCACAGGGGAAAGGGTCTGATTCTCATTCCCAATCTGACCGCCAGAAAAAAACTACCCTGACAAAAGCTAGCAGCCCAAGCCCATCAAGTGATATGAGTGCTACGAATGTGGACACTACAAGGGGGATCCCAAGTGTACAAAAAGAGCACCACCTCCCACTGGAGGAAAGAATCCAGGGGTAGAGAGTGTAGTGCTGGGGAGGGGTGTGTCCCAGTTAATTGAGAGGAGGTTCGTGGGGTTATCCTAATGTCTCTTGGTGACAGTGAGATGGTTCCTAAGATCCATGAGCCCTCGAATACTACTAAGTATAGGCAATGGGTCACTATCAATGGGCAAGGTGTTGAGGCTCTAAGGGATACAGGTGCCAGCATGACTATGGTAAGGAGTCAGCTGGTGTCCCCGGAGCAGGTGATTCCCAATGCATTCCACCAGGTTGTGCTGACTGACAACAGAGAGGGTCACTACCAAGGGGCCCTTGTTGCATTTGAGTGTGTGGGAGGGGGTTACGGGTCTTGTGTAGGTTGCTGTAAGCTCTGCCATGCCTGTGGACTGTTTGCTTGGTAATGACCTTGAGCACACTACCTGGAAGAAAGTGGAGCTCAAGGCTCATGTGGAGATGTTGGGGTTACCTGATTGAATCTGTGTAATGATAAGATCCATGGCTGCCCAGGATGGGAGCCAAAAACGGCTGGAACAATGGCCCAGCCTGCTGATAGAAAGGGGAAAAGCAGAAAGCGTGGGAACCCAGCCCCTAAGTGTCTTCCTAGTAAGGTGGATGGGGCACCTGCAATGGCCGCCCCAGAGCTCACTGAGGAGGGCACAGCTTCCCTTGGTGACCTGCCTACACTTACTGGATGACATGTGGAAGGAGGACCCACCACAGAGGAGTTCTTTAGGGCACAAAGGGAGTGTCTAACCCTTGAGGGCATGAGGCAACAGGCTGAAGCCCAAGCAGCAAATGATATCTCTGGAAGTTATCACATTTACTGGGAGTACAACCTCGTTTACAGTGAGCCTAAGGCTCCTGTGTATGGGAAAACAAGGGCCCTGGTGGTCCCCCAATGCTACAGGACATTCCTACTGGAGCTGACTCACAAGATTCCCCTGGCAGGACACCTGGGCAAAGACAAGACCTTTGCGAGGCAAGACCATTGCACTTTTATTATCCTAGGATCAAGAATTCCTCACATGCATTCTGCAGGACTTCCAGGCCAGTAGGAAAACAGCGCAGAGGCTGACAGCCCCCCATTAATTCCTTGCCTGTTGTTGGCACACCGTTTGAGTGGGTGGGCAATGACATTGGTAGGCCTATGGATCCCCAGACTGCATCAGGCAACTGGTTTATCCTGGTTCTGGTGGATCATGCCACTAGGTACCCAGAGGCAATCACTCTGAGGACCATGACTGCACCTGCGGTGGCAAAGACCCTGTTGGGGATTTTTACCCAAGTGGGTTTCCACAAGGAAGTTGTGTCTGACAGGGGCACAAACTTCATGTCTACATACATACAGTCAATGTGGAAGGAGTGTGAGGTGACCTACAAGTTCTCAACTCCTTACCACCCACTAACAAATCGGCTTGTTGAGAGATTCAACAAGACACTGAAGGGAATGATTAGAGGCCTACCTGAGGCCGTGAGGAATAAGTAGGACATCCTCTTGCCATGCCTGTTGTTTGCCTACAGGGAGGTACCACAGAAGGGAGTGGGCTTCAGCCCTTTGAGCTTCTGCACGGGCACCCTGTTAGAGGACCTCTGAGATGGTGAAGGAGGGGTGGGAGCAAGCTCCCAGGAAGATTCCTCAGGATGTAGTGAGCTACATGCTGGCCTTCAGAAGCCAAATGGCTAAGTTGTGGAAGCAAGTTTCTGACACTTAGAAGCCAATCAGGCTGTAATGAAAGAGTGGTATGGCCAACATTCTACCACTGCGGAATTACAGACTGGGCAGAAAATGTGGGTTATGGAACCTGAGGAACCCAGGGCCCTCCAGGACCATTGTACTTGGCCCTCGAGGTGATTGAGAAGAAGGGTAAGGCCACCTACCTGGTAGACCTTAGGAACCCCATGCAACCCCACAGGGTGCTTCATATCAATCGCCTCAAACCCCATTTTGAGAGGTCTGAGATGACCATGCTGTTGGTGACAGATGGAGAAGAGGAGGAGAGTTAACCTTTCCCTGACGTGTTAGACTCCAAGGAGAAAGATGGGTCTGTTGAAGGAGTAATTCTTTCCCCAGCCTAACTCCTGAACAGCAGAGAGACTGCCACCAAGTGTTGGGACAGTACACCTCTCTTTTCTGCCTTATTCCTGAGACTACCCACCTGTGTGCCCATGATGTGGACACAATGGGCAACCTCCCTGTTAAGAATAAATCTTACAGGTTGTCGGATAAGGTGAGGGCCAGCATTAAGAGTGAAGTCTAAAAAATGCTGGAATGTGGGGTGTTAGAACCCTCCAGAAGTCCCTGGTCCAGTCTTGTGGCTATGGTACCAAAGTTGCCCCACTGCGCACCACACCTGAACTGAGGTTCTGTGTGGATTATAGAGGACTAAACTCAGTGGCAAAGATAGATGCTCATCCCATCCCCCGGGCTGATGAGCTTATTGACAGGTTAGGGGCGGCCCAGTACTTAAGTACCCATGATCTTATGTCAGTGTATTGGCAGATCGCCCTAACAGAATATGCCAAGGAGCGGTCAGCCTTCTTCACTCCATAGGGCCACTTCCAATTTTGTGCAATGCCCTTTGGACTCAAAAATGTCCCTGCCACCTTCCAGTGGTTGGTGAACCAGGTACTACTTGCTGGTATGGCTGCCTTCAGAGCTGCCTATCTGGATGACATAGCTGCCTTCAGTAGCAGTTAGAAGGACCACCGTTTTCACCTCCAGGAAGTGCTTCAGGCTCTGCAACAGGCAGGTCTGACTATCAGCAGGGGTCTGTGGTGTGGTTAGGACACCTGGTGGGCAGGGGTAAGGTGCAGCCCCTCCAAGCCAAGATAGAGAATGTCATGGCCTAGGAGGCCCCCAAAACCCAGACTGAGGTCAAAGCAAGAGCATTCTTGGGCATCACTTGGTACTACAGGAGGTTTGTCAAGGGATATGGCACCATTGTTGCCCCCTTGACAGAGCTGACTTCTAAGAAGCAGCCCAGAAATGTGATTTGGACAGAGGCATGCCAAAAGGCATTTGAGCATTTGATTCCCTGAAGCAGGCCATGTGCACAGCTCTTGTGCTCAGGGCCCCTGACTTCTCCAATGCGTTTATCGTCCAGACAGATGCCTCAGAACATGGCATAGGGGGAGTTTTATCACAGCAAAATGAAGAGGGCTGGACCAACCTGTAGCCTTCATCTCCAGGAGGTTACTCCCCAGGGAAAAGAGGTGGAGTGCTATAGAAAGAGAAGCTTTTGCTGTGGTCTGGTTACTGAAGAAGTTGAGGCCATACCTGTTGGGTACTCACTTCCTGATTCAAACTGACCACATGCCCCTCAGGTGGCTCCTGCAAATGAGGGGTGAGAATCCAAAATTGTTGAGGTGGTCCATTTACCTACAGGGTATGGACTTCAGGGTGGAACACAGACCAGGAGTAAACGATGCCAATGCTGACGGTCTATCCAGGTTTTTTCCACCTTGGTGATGAGAACTCCCTAGAGGTTAGGTAGAACTCCCCACTTTCAGCTGGCAGGGACACGAGTTAGACCTGTCACCTTTAGGGCGGTCTTCCCCCAAACATTTTGCCTGCTTACCTCCACTTTTTGTTGAATCTTTTTGTTGGCCATAGGACTCTGAGCACTTTACCACTGCTGACCAGAGCTGGAGTGCATGTCCTTCTCCTCTAAACATGGTGACATTGGTGTATACATGTTTGGCATATTTAGTTTACTTATGAGTCCCTTGTAAAGTGGTATACCATATACCCAGGGCCCGTAATTTAAATGCTTCTAGTGGGCCTGCAGCACTGGTTGTGCCACCCACATAAGTAGTCTTTCAAACCTGTCTCAGGCCTGCCATTGCAAGGCCTGTATCTGCAGTTTACTGCCACTTCGACTTGGCATTTAAAATCACTTGCCAAGACTGAAACTCCCCTTTTATTACACATAAGTCACCCCTAAGGTAGGCCTTAGGTAGCCCTAAGGGCAGGATGCTCTGTAACTAAAAGGTAGGGCATGTACTTTTAAGTTTTACATGTCCTGGTTGTAACAAATAGCTAAATCTGCTTTTCACTACTGTGAGGCCTACTCATCTCATAGGCTAGCATTGGAAGTTCCTTAAAACACTTTTAAGCTATAATTTCTGATTAGAAAGGAGTAGCTGCTTAATGTTTCATATCTTTGGGATGGTAATGATAAATCCTCTTTACTTGTAAAGTTGGATTTAACATTACTATTTTAGAAATTCCACTTTTAGAAAGTGGGCATTTCTCTGCTCTTTACTGCTCTGTGTGCCTTGCAGCCTGTCTCCAATACACGTCTGGGGTGGGTGACAGCTACACTTTGTGCATTCTCTTTAGACAGCCACAAACACAGGAAGTGTGGGTGGGACAGAGAAATCATCTGCATTCATCAACATTCTGATAGCTCTTCCTGGGAATAAAGAGGGAGGGGAGCTGACACTTACACCGGAATAGGCTGTGTCCTGATTCCCACACAAAGGGCTGATTACCCCCACAGATAGCCTGTCAGACAGGGCTGGGATGAAAGGGGACCTGTGCACTTCAAAGGCCAGCTTTGAAGTCAGCCCCACTTCAAAGGCACATTTGGGTATAAGTACTGGGACTCTGACCCTACCCAGAAAGTACACTACTAGACCTGTCAAGATCTCTGGCAGGAGTATGGACTACTGTGCTACAAGGATTTCCACTCTGTCTAACTGCTGCTCTGAAAGAACTGTTTTCTGCTTTGCTGAGCTACCCTGCTGCCTGCTGATCTCTGCCCTACTGATGACAAGGAATGACCCATTTCAATTGAACCCGGAGTGACTCCAAAGTCTTGCTGGCTTACCCCCTGTTTTGAAGTCTCAGGGCCATCAAAAACTTCCTTCATCTCTACAACAGCACCCGGACTCTGCCATCTGTGAGCCCTGCCAAGTGGTGCCAATCCAGTCCTGGGCCCTTGAAAGGTGATTTCTACTGTTCAGAACCATCAAAATTGACGCAGTGGATACTTTACGTTGATGGGAACCAACGCATTGCCCTTCAACGCCGACGCAGGAGCCAATCGACAAAGCGCCTCGGCAGACTGCCCAGCTCGTCGATTACAAATAGCGCGGCTGGACGTCACCGCAGCACCTGCATCGTAAAGGGGTTCGTTGATGAAGCCTTCATCGATTGTGCCGATCAGAGCCGACACTTCGCCTCCATCCACAGGATTTGACGACGAAGCAGCACCTCCTCGAGCCCTAGCATTGAGTCTTTGACGTCAACTGTTGCTCCATCCAAGCGACTTTTCAACTGGACCTGCGTGAGTCCTGTAGCCAGCCTGCCCTCCATTGTGGGCGGCCTGAACTTTGACTTTACCCCGGTCCAGCGCGACCTCAAGTAACTCCTTAGCGCTTTTTGCTTCTAAGCACTACTTTTTGATTTATTCTTTAAAAATACATAACTCAGATTCTACTTATTGGATTTTTGTCTTTTTGATCTTGTTTTACTCATAAAAATATAACCTATGTTTCTAAATCTGTGTGGAGTATTTTCGTGGTGTTTTCATTGTGTTACTGTGTGTGTTGCACAAATACTTTACACATTGCCTCTTTAGATAAACCAGACTGCTCTGGGCCAAGCTACCAGAGGGTGAGCACAGGTTATCTTTTACTGTGTATCTAGCTTACCCTGACTAGGATTCTGGTCTCTACCTGGACAGGGTGCATACCTCTGCCAACTAGAGACCCAATTTCTAACACATAGGTATTAAAATAATTGTCATCAAGGATCTAAGTTCCTTTGCATCTCAGGTTGGCATGAGTTGCTAGCAGGTATATGAAATAACAAAGGCGTAGACACCCTCTGTTAATATTTGACTCACCAGAACTTCTTGAAATAGAACATTGGGTGTATAAACCAAAAGCAGGCTCCAAATGCAATCAATGCAGATCTAAAATGTATTACTTCTCCTCGAGATATATCCGAACCTGCTTTGGCAGTGCATTGCCATTGTTACATTTGAACTGTTTTGAGGGATGAGGCAACAACCAGAGATGTTTTTTTAAGTTTGCTAAAAGGTGACTTTATTAAGGAAGAAAGATAAGGCAAAAAAATATACATCCTTGCTTCTGTTTCATCTACACACTATTGTCTCATTATCATCACATTAATGCATAATAACTGTAACTCTCTACAACTGTCTAAATAAATCAACCCATATCCTGTTTGACTGTAATATCCCCTTACTTTTCCAAAACGTTACCTTTCTGCATTGCTGGGCCATCTGGTCCTTTTCCAGGCCAACAGGCCCGCTTTTCTCTTGCTAACCTCGCAGCCATTCCTCTCCCTGGACCCACCAGTCTCCTGGACAGCTTAACCACACTTTCACAAAATCTGCTGATCATAAATGTGGTCTCTTTTCCTTCATGTCTCCTTTAATTTATACACTGTTTCTTTGCTCTGAATTATTATTTTAAACAACTTGATACCATATGTTCATTTTTTTGTTTAATAATATGACTCCTCCTATTACATAACTTAAGTAAAAAAGGCCAAAGCAAGAAGGAGGGGTACCGTTTCTAGATTTTAAATTTTATATTTATTTATTCATGTATTATTAGACAATCATTTGCTTTGAATTATGATTGTGATGATACTCCAATACCCCGATGGATATTGTATAAAGGTTCTTTATTTAATGATTTTGTTTTTTAGGAAATTATTCACATGTTTACTTGTTGTTATATTTTAAATTTCCTATTTTAAAAATTCCCATTTTTTATATAAATTGTTATTGTATTTTGCAGAAAATCACCATACAATTAATGACAGATAACCTGAGATTGACGGGGACAAGCACACAAGATTGCAATCAGAAACAAACTGCTGCCGCTCAAAGGAGGAGCAGTATGCAAACACAGATCTACCATCCACTTGATCAGATGGCCATGGTCTCCAAATTTTCAGATTTTTTTAATCAAATCCCCTCATCTGTAAACCATTTTTTTCAGCAGCAGCACAGTACTTAATACATCTTTACCACCTGCCGACTGGTGGTCGAGTGTCTTTACGCCAGTAACAGGCAATACCTATTTTGGCCACCATAAAGCCAATCCCTGACAGTCCTTTGAATTCGGCTCCCTGCCCATCCCTCCATGATTCCCAGCAGAACCACTTGTGGTCTGGTTGGAGTGGAGTGCCGAACATATCCTGAAGGGCCTCCTGTATCTCTCTCCAGTATCTCTGGATCGAGGGACACTCCCAAATTACATGGTAGAAGGTGCCCAAAGCCTCCCTGCACCTAAAACAAAGGGTTGCTGCTCACCCGACCCATCCCCCATATTCTCTCAGCGCTTCAGTAATTCTTGTGAAAATAACTGAATTGAATTTGCCGGAGGGCGGAAAGAATACTCAGCACCCTATGAGCCGTTTTAGCTTCCTGACAACACTCATCATCCATATCTCCCATATCTGCCTCCCGTGCTGCGCAAGTGAAGAGTGTCAAGAGTATTCAGGATTAATGGCTATGTAACCTGGAAATCCCTTTACAACATGCAGCACCTATCATGAGTTTTGCCTCAAGTGGGTTGAAGTCATGGACTTTCTCTAGAGCCGTCTTATATGTAGGAATTGACTCTTTGACTATTGCACAATTCATTTGTCCTGCATGTAGCATTTTTGGTTATAAGGTCCTTTTTTTTAAAATTCAGCCCTAGGTGGGGGTTTTTGGTTGTTTATTTTTATTGGTACCCCTACAAATTTGCATGTTATCACTTAATTGCAGATTGTAACTGTTTGTTGCTCCAAAATATTGTTCCTTGTCCTGATGATGACCTGACAAATTGATACGGTTGAAACACCGTCGACGTTCCCTCTGGCAAATTAAGAGGACACATTTAGTGCATTATTGATCCTGTTATATTAAGGACAAACATTCTTGTTTAATTTTTCTCCTCTGCCATTGTGTTTGTTCTTTGTTTACATTGTGATTTGTATTATTATATGTTTGTTATGTGAAACCTTATGAGCACCAATTGTATGTTTTTATTAGTTTTGGTATTTTTTATGTTTTATAAAAAATAATTTAAATCACAAAACTTTTACTGTGGGTACCTTTGTATTGTTATATTTTTTACAATTATTGTTTTCTGTCTCTTTGATTGTGACACTGAATTTTATCAATGTCACAATATATTCTTTGAATAGTTGTTACATATATTTTCTTTTAAAAACAATGTCTCTGAGCCATTGTAGCTGTGAAATTATATGTAGTTACAGCATGGTTAAGCTGTAAAAACTTGTAAAACTGGGAGTACTGGAGAATGTAGTCTAATGCTAATTGTTCAAATGACCTCAACTGTGCCTGGTCCCAGACATTGCCCACTTTTGAGATCCCAATCTAACCCATTGTCGGAATCCAGCCAGCTGTGTCACTTGCAATAATCTAATTTCCTCCCAAAATGGGAGTCACGCTAATAATCTTGTCTGAACTTTTCATACGCCCAAGGGCCTCCTGCGATCACAATATTGGTATTCTTGTTATCTGAGGCAAGGTCAAGGGGGAGCATAAAGGAGCATCTGTATTCCAATCCTATCCAGGTGCTCAAATTTAAGGCAGAAGGAGAAATCCTGCCTATTTCGAAAACTCCACTCCTCTGTTGACACCAACTGGGCCACTCAATAATACAACTGGAGGTCAGTGACCCTGAGCACTCTGTCATAAAGAGAGTACATTTCTGAAACACAACCCTAAGAAGCTTGCCGGCCCAAAGAGTCCTCAAAACTGTTGTCTGCAGGCCTGCAAAAAGTTCAGTGGAAGCACAAAGGGATCATTCTGCAGCACATACAAGAACTGTGAAAGTGTAATCATTTTATATAGTTCCATTCTACCCATCAGTGAAATAGGTAAGGTTGGCTATCCATCAAAGATCTTGCAAGTACGAAATCGGAGGGGCGCAATTTTGAGGTCCCAGGTGAGTAAGCGTAATTGCAGGTATTTAGCCCAGTCTGTTGCTTCTCCAAGAGATGTGGGCAGGGTCTGTTGTGGCAGTGCCCTTTTAACTGCATGTAAGTGGATTGTTATGTTATGTTATTTTAATTTTATAAGGCGCACAGCTACCCTAAGGTTTCCCGGCGCCGCCTGAAAGGAGCCAACGTAAACAGAGGGGTCTACATGTTAAATAACCAGGTTTTTAAGCCCCTTCGAAAGTTCTCGTATGAAACTTCAATACGAAGATTGATCGGAAGGGAGTTCCATAAGAAAGGTCCCAAGTAGGAAAAAGAGCGATCGCCCATGCGCACTAGTCTCGTCCTGGGAACAATGAACTTGGCCTGGGTGGCTGAGCGCAGAGCACGAGATGGAACATAAGGGTGAACAAGAGACTTCAAGTAGGGAGGTGCTTTTCCAGTTTTTATTTTAAACATAAGACTCAATGCCTTAAACTTAATGCGGCTTTCAATCCTGAGCCAATGGAGATCCCGGATAGAGCTGGAAATGGGAGAAGTTTTAGATATCCTACAGAGCAGCCTTGCAGCCGCATTCTGTGCTAGTTGTAGCTTGCGTAATACCTCCTTGGCAGCACCCAAATACAAGATGTTGCAGTAGTCCGGTCTTGAGGTGATAAGAGCCTGGACCACCGTACGTTGGGTAGAAGAAGGCAACATCCATAAGATTTTTTTTAGCCATCTAAGGATTGTGAAGCAAGTCGAGGCAACTCTCACTGCTTGCTGCTTCATAGACAGTTGGTCATCAACTAAAACACCCAGGTTTTGAACTTGATGTTTAGGCTGTGGCAAAGGACCCATTTCAGTGGGCCAGTGCTGGGAGCCCCATAGATCTTTATTTCGGCCCACAATCAGCACTTCAGTTTTCTCGCCGTTAAGTTTCAACATGTTGGTATGCATCCAACCTGCAATGTTCCTCAGACCGGCCTGAAGTAGGGAAGGGTTGCAAGCACCATCCGCAGAGAGGGAGAACACAATCTGGGTGTCGTCAGCGTACGAAAAAGAGACAACCCTGCTTCCTCAGCAATCCTCGCCATAGGTCTGACATAGATGTTAAATAGTAGCGGGCTGAGGATAGAGCCTTGGGGAACCCCATAAGGGGAATTATGAGTCTCGGAGCATGCTATCGGCGAGAAGACCTGAAACGTTCGATTAGTCAAGAAATCAGCAAGCCACTTGAGGGCTTTAGCAGTCACACCCAGTGATTGTAGTGCATGCAGTAGCACAGAATGTGATACAGTGTCAAATGCGGCACTTAGATCCAAAAGTATAAGTGCCACAGTACCACCCGCATCAACCTGCTGGCGCACCATATATGTGACCCCAAGCAAAGCGGTTTCAGTAGAGAAGCCCGCTCTAAAACCTGACTGGGAACCATGAAGGAAATTTTGAGAGGTCACAAAAGATGTCAATTGTGAGTTGACATGCTTTTCCAGAATTTTGGAAAATGCAGGAAGGAGGGAAATAGGCCTAAAATTAGATAATTGCGCGGGGTCAGCCGTGGCCTTCTTCAACAGCGGCAAAACCATTGCATGTTTCCAAATGGATGGGACAATAGCCTCTGCTAAAGATGCATTAAGCAGCTCCATGATTAAAAACAAGGATGGTGGTGCCAATTTCTGAAGCACAGTAACAGGGATGGGGTCTCTAGGGGAGCCAGATTTAAGGCTATCCAATATTCGCCTGAAGGAGTCAGTGTCTAGGGGTGCCCAGCAAACAAGGTTAACAAAGTGTTTATCAAGCGAATCAAGTTGTGCAGGCTCCTCATTAATCGGAAAAGGAGAATTTCCGGTAAACTGTGAGGCATTATTAGACGTAGAATTTTGAAATGAGTCATAAATTAATTCAACTTTTCTCAAAAAGAAAGTAGCAAGTTCCTCACAGTGTAGAGCGCTCAAATCAGGCAAAACAGGCAGACAGTCAGCCCCAGACAAATTTTTTACAAGCTTAAATAATTTCTTAGAATTATTATGTGCGCTGGAAATAGCTGAAGCCACATATTCAGAGCGTGCAGACTTGCAAAGTGTATGATAAGACCTTAGGGCCATCTTGTAAATTGATTTGGCCTCAGGAGTATATGTCATTCTCCAGCGTCTCTCCAAATTTTTACATTTGCTTTTTTCCGCTTTTAGGATCTCTGTAAACCAAGGGGCAGGCGGACGATGGTTATTTGCCTTGATAACAGATAAAGGAAGGCAGGTCTCTACTAAGGGTGGGCGGAATTTGCGGAATTGCGTTCTGCAAAATTCCGCGAAACGGCAAAAAATCTCCGCGAGCACGCGGAATTTCGCGTGCTCGCGGAGATTTTGCTGCGCCCCTTTAGATCTGTGAGTGCTTCCTGTTGAGGTTTAATTTTTGTGACAGGAGCATCGTGCCAGCCCAGAATGAATCTTGCCCTGCATATTATTTATCCAAGAAGATGAGTCCGTTTTGTGCAATACCTCTACTCAACTCAACACGAGGATTGCGCTCGAGAAAATCAAGGATGCAAAGACCTCCATCAAGGATTACAGCTAACTTTTCACGTTGGAAATGGAGAGAAGGCACGTCTGCTTAACCACGCTCACGAATTCTGAATGAGGATTGCGCTCGGGAAAATCAAGGATGCAAAGACCTCCATCAAGGATTACAGCTAACTTTTCACGTTGGAAATGGAGAGACGGCACATCTGCTTAACAACGCTCACGAATTCTGCACACCTGCCCTGCATATTTATCCACGAAGATGCCTCCGTTTTGTGCAATACCTCTACTCAGCTGGAGTACTTTCTACTGGCTAATCAGTAAGTTCTACCTCGTTGGGTAAATGTATAGTGCCTTTCCTACACTACAGCTGCGTACAGGACCTGAAGAATTTTCCCCAGTGACCTGTGTGTCTGTAACTTTGCCACCGCGCGGAAAGCACCGGGGTCCTTTGATTAAGCTGCCCATCAGCGGCAGACGAGGAGAAGGAACCTCCTGGTCACAGGAACTACACGAGGATTACAGCTAACTTTTCACGTTGGAAATGGAGAGAAGGCACGTCTGCTTAACCACGCTCACGAATTCTGCACGAGGATTGCGCTCGGGAAAATCAAGGATACAAAGACCTCCATCAGGGATTACACCTAATGTTTGGCGGTAGATCTGGGCAGAAAGCACTCCTGCTGAGCCTCGCCCTTGCTCACGAATTTTTTGTGCTGATTAATGCGTTACAGAATTTGAGCTTCAACTCGGGCACCTGCTTTATTCAAATCTGTAAGTGCTTCATGCACCCGAATTCCGTTCCGCCGCGGATCGCGGAAGTTTCGACATTTCCGCGTTCCGCGCGGAACGCGGAAATGCCGAAATTTCGCAAGTTCCGCGAGCGGAACGGAATTTGCCGCCCACCCTTAGGGGCCGATTCCGATCTCGGTCGGAGGCGCACCCAATACCATTCGGTCGGGAAAAAAGCCATGCGAAAGCCTGTTTCCCGACCGAACCGTACGCGGGTCCGGCCGAGCGAGTACGATGCGACTCGCCGACCGACTCGTCCGGGCGTCCCGACAGCTCCGACCGACTCGCTCGGACTCGAACCGCTCCGACCGACTCGCTCGGACCCGATTCGCACCGCGCAATGGAGACGTTTTCCGGCCGGGTAAGTACGATGCGCACCTCGACCGCTCCGACCGACTCGTGCCGTCCGACTCGAACTCGCTGTCGGAGCCGTACTTTGGGGGTCCGTGTCGGACCCCCTGTACGCGTACCCGTGCGAGGCGCACACAGGGGGACCCAAGGGTCCCCCTACCTGTGCGTGTACGCCGCGAGCGCTTCGCGGCGTACTCGCTGTAGGGGGCGCCCTTGTCCGCCTCGCACCCATTGAGGCAATGGGAGCCCGCGTACGCGTTGTACGACCGGCTCCCATTGACTTCAATGGGAGTCCGACCGACTCGTGTCCGATAACATACGGACGCATCGTACTCGTTCGGTCGGACTGCACGGGTCCGATTCGGTCGGAAATCTCTCCGGGTCCGGCTCGGTCGGAGAGATTTCCGGCCCGAATCGGAATCGACCCCTTAGTCTCTACAGAGTTAAGAAGCCAACTTTGGACAGCAGCCACATCATTTACAAATGAAAGGCCAACAGTTGGGGCAGTTTTGGATAGCATGTTATTGAGCACATCAGTGTTCAGTTTTCCCCATTTCCTTGATTTGGTTGTAAGACCAGAGATCGTTGGAGAAAATCATGGGAGAGAGCAGAAAGTTGAAAGCCAACTAAAAAGTGATCAGACCACGGTACAGGCAGAGTTGAAGAGCAGTGAATATTATGCAGGTTCGAGAAAATAGGGTCAAGTAGATGGCCTGCCACATGTGTGGGTCCGGAATTGCGAAGCATCAGGTTAACCCCAGCAAAGTCTGCGATGAAAGTTGCACTAGTGGCACAGGTTATTTCATCCAAATGTAAATTGAGATCACCCAATATAGTAAAATTAGTAGCGTCTACAAGATATGGCAGGATTTGACCTGGAAAAGACGCGGCCCAGGCCCCTGCAGGCCCCGGTGGCCGATAAAGCAAAATTCCAGAAAAAGTAAATTGGGGGTTTAAAACAAGTCTGAAATGGCCAGCCTCACAGTCTCGAAAGGGTAGACTATCAAATTTACAGGTAAAGGATTTCTTAAAAATAATGGCTATACCTCCTCCGATTTTAAAACCCCTGTCTCTTCTAACAAGGGCATAATTAGGGGGCAGAGCAAGTGCTATATCAGGTCCAGAGCTATCATGAAGCCAAGTTTCAGTAAGGAAAATAGCATCTGGTTTCTCATTAAGCAGAAGGTCCAAAATATCTAACTTGTGCTTAGCAAGTGAACGACAATTGATATAAAGAAAAGAACAAGCCTTCTTTACTTCCTTACAGTAACTAGGCGAAGGAGTCATCTGGGACTTAACAGAAGTTAGATCATGAGTCTTGCTGGGCTTTAATGCGAATCCACAACAAGAGCAAAATGAAGTCATAGATTCGAAATCAAGAAGGCTGCAATCAGGGCACTTAACAGTCCTCCATTGCTTTAACTGAAATAGAGAGTATTTATAAGTACCTGATTTAATAGGTCCAGCTTTTCTGGCCCCTGGTCCTGGCCGGGCTCGGACGGGCGCAGACGGGCTTGTCTTTGGCGCGCCCTCGGAGCGCGTCCGGCGCGCCCTCGGAGCGCGTCCGGCGCGCCCGCTGCGCGCGTCCGCTGCGCGTCCGTCCCGTGTCCATTAAATAGAGAAATGGCCGGGCGGTAAAGAGTGGAACGCTAACCGCCCCCGACACGTGTCCGAGAAAAGAATGGCCGCCACGTGTTGAGGGGAGCGTTAAACACAGTAAAAGGAGTTTAACACACTCCGAAATCACACAGAAAAAACAATACAATTTTAAAAGCCCTTACAGCCCCCCAAATATCTGTAGCAGCAAAGCAGGTCAACAAAAGTCAGGTTAAGTTTAAAATGTAGCAATGGGGTGAATAAAAACAGAAATAAGCAGTCACCTTTCAAGCGCTGCGCGTCCGTCCCGTGTCCATTAAATAGAGAAATGGCCGGGCGGTAAAGAGTGGAACGCTAACCGCCCCCGACACGTGTCCGAGAAAAGAATGGCCGCCACGTGTTGAGGGGAGCGTTAAACACAGTAAAAGAAGTTTAACACACTCCGAAATCACACAGAAAAAACAATACAATTTTAAAAGCCCTTACAGCCCCCAAATATCCGTAGCAGCAAAGCAGGTCAACAAAAGTCAGGTTAAGTTTAAAATGTAGCAATGGGGTGAATAAAAACAGAAATAAGCAGTCACCTTTTCCCCAGTTCACCCGCAACCCTGAGGCCTCTCCATATAAATCAAATATGGTCGTCAGCCTCAGGAGTGAGGCTAGTGGATCTTGCAGAAAAAGGACATTGTCAATTTAGAGAGAAACTCTCTCCTCCACGGCCACCAAAATCTCTCCAGTTGTGCATCACAACAAATCCATTAAGTGAATGGTTTGATGACAAAATATTCATATTTTTTTAAATAAGGTGTTACTAGATCAATTCTCATCTCAACAGTGTTATATGAATTTTCTTATCAGGTGCAACAAATTTCTCAAGATACGTCACAAATCGTTTTACTTTCCTAGGAGTAAGGTACTTTATATGTTTCTCAACTTTGAAATGATTATACTATTGCAACCTTGTTTTTTCTTCAGGATAGATATGATAAACCTACCTCTTTTTTTAGTGAATATAATCTCATTTGTGACTCCGTTTACCTCTTTAATTGATGCTGAAGTCAAGATCATAGGAAGGGTCATATTGAAGAGAGTAACTCATTGGGCCGAGGAACAAAACATCTTGTCTGACATCCAATATGGGTTTCACCCAGGGAGGGGCACTGTGGAGCAGAATCTTAACCTCCATCCCATAATCAACAAATATATTAGAGCCAAAAGGAGTTCCCTTCATCTTGCTTTCATGGACCTCAGCTCCTCCTTTGATAAGGTTAACAGGGACAAGCTCTGGGCGGAGCTGGGGTCCATTGGGGTGGAACAGAGTTTGGTGGATTTTCTCAGGGAACTCAGGGAACTACATCATCGGCTGATGGCTTCAGTCCGCTACAGTAGTAATGGGGAATGCACAAAGCACTTTGCACTTAGAACGGGGGGCCCCCTTTCTTTAGGTCTCGCCTGAGCCAGCACGCATGCGGTGCTCTGCGAGGCATTTTGTAAGGGCTTTAAACTCAAAACACACGCTCGTGCGTGTGCTTTTTTAAAAATCTCCCGCTATTGGCCTTTGCATGCGTCTTTCTAAGAAAGACAGCACGCAATTGGCCCAAGGCGGGTGCATGTCCCGCCTTCCCTCTCCCCTGACCTAGGGTGCTCGGGAGCGAGCAGCAGCGCGGCCGTGTGCCATCTGTTTTTTATTATCATTGGCGGCGCGCAGTGTGCCCTGCCCTCCCTCTGCTGGCTGTCAGTATCAGACAGGCGACTGGGCTGATTTTAAAACATTACATATTTATATGTAAGCTACAAGTTCCAAAATTGAGCAATCCACCCCAAAAGGTCATCATAGATCAGTTTCTCGTCCTTGCCGAAGTCCAGAACAAATACAAACTAGCAGCCGAGGAGGGATGGCATCCGTATTTAGTCCAAGGTTCATGTCACCACTGGAGTAACTCAGAAACCAGGCGCACACAATGCAGAGCCCTGCTAAAAGCAAACAGTCTTTTTTATTAGTATTTAAACAATGTCATACAAACATGCCCAGTGTCCAAGTCTCCTTGTAAATAGCATTCCTGCCGTTGATTGTATTCGGCCAGTCCTCTCGGTTTGTCAGCAGCCACGAATCCGCCCCTCCAGATGGAGAGGGGGTACGGGTTAATTTGCTTTCTCAGGCGTCATGCATCACCCAGCACGGTGACGCTTTAGCGGGGGACGGGGGTCTCCTGGAGGGGTCGGCCTCCTCACAGCTGTTCAAACCCACCAGACAGAGCTCAGTGTTGGGAGTGAAGGAAAGGAGGGGGGCTTTAAACCCGAACACGTGTTCTTGTGAGTGGGTTCCATGACATTTGACGTCAGTTTATTTTCTTTTTTTTGTAATGTATTTCATCGTACATGTTGCAGTTCTTTTTCCTTGACAATTCTGACATTTCGGCTCGTTGCTTTCCCCCTCCCCCTTCTGCAGTTCCTGCAGCAGCTGCAGCGCTGCCTGCTCAGCTCCTCTTCCTTCTTCTCTCCTCGTCATCCCTTGTATCCCATCTTTACATGTCTTGCTTTCCTCCCGTTTTCATCGTTACCCCGTGTTCTCTCCATCCACCTGTTTACCTCCCTCGTCCTTCTTCTCTGTTCATGCTCACCCTTCTCCCGCTTGTCCGCTTTCCTATCTCATCTATTATCTCTCTCTTCTCGCCTCCGTGCCCTCCACAGCTCATAACCCTCTTGATGTTCCCATCTTTCATTCACAACCCATCTCAGCAGACGCCTACCCACTGATTTATGTGCACAAAAATGGCGCGCCTGGGTGCCCTGGGATCTAGTGCAGGGACGGGCTCTGGCCCCTAGCTGCTGTTTTAGCGGTGAAATACAGCAATAACCAGGGTTCAGTGGGGCCTTCCGGGCCCCGGTGCCACTGCACCTGCTGCACCAATGTACAGTGCGCCCCTGCATGCACCCGGGAACCCGCAGGTCAGAAACATTCCTAGCTATTCTTGCGCAAGCAGCTCAGCTTCCACCTATGCGTCATCATGGCACTGCACAGCCCAGCGCTCTATTGCGCATAAATGCCTGGCTCAGGGCAAGTAACCCACCAGCACACGAGTGCCCGCCCACATCTGTGCAAACAGGCTCAGCGACAAATTAAAAGTGTATCAATACAGGCCTTGACAGTCCATGTCTAAACTATTAATGTACACAGGCCTGGCCCTATAGAACCCGTTAGGACTCTGGCCTCTAGGGCGTCACCCAGACCACTGCGGCGCAGGGTGCACCCATCCCCCGAGGAGCCACCATTCACCTCAAGGCCAATGAATATATGTGAGATTTCGGGACCCCTTATCACATTCTGCGGGGAGGGGGGGGTATAGTTTTGCGTTATGCCACTCACGGGCACTGCCAAGCCACCACCCGTTTTAACGTTTAAAGGGGACTAATCTGTTCAAAGGACGATGGCCTGACAACCTTTACAGGTGTGCTTAGGTGCTGACGTCTGGCATAGACGGCCGCGGGTCGCTCCCGGTTTGCAACCACACAGCAGGACAGCCCCCACACTATTAAAAGACACCTGGCAGCTAACAGGTCGCCCGTTAAGAAAAATATATTTTCAGGCACAAGTGCGCATGACTCAAAGTGCGCCTCTACAAACGCAACCATCTGAGTTACTATGCATGTCACTCTGGTGCACATCCAGGGCGTGGCTTAAAACACTTATGCTAAAATGCTGTGCTCAGTATAATAATGTGCCACCCGCCTGGTATTTTGCTGCTTCTGTTATTGCCCCCACATATAATAAATGTAGTAACATTTCACCTACAACAAGCCAGGACTATTGGCTTTGTCGAAGGTTGTTAGTTGCATAAGATAAATATACTACATGCATACATACAACTATGGCTTCTTGTATACAATGTTGAGAATGCTTTAGTTCTAGCGCGAGAGGTTGCGGCCTAATGACAAGAGCTGCCAACTTTGGAGCTGAGGAAGCAGGTTTTCATCCTACGTTTCTGGGCAAATCACTTAATCGCCTGTGCCTACCAAAATATAAATGAAGATGTCCTTGTTTGTGCCCATGTAAAGCACTTCGAGTTTTGCAATATAAAACTGCAAAAAACATAAAGGTTACAACAAAACAGTAAATTGCTGCAGAGGTATGATTTCTTGTTTCCATTCTGAGAGTGAGGGCGAAAATGGAAAGCCCGATAGGGACCCGTCTCGGCACCTGCTGAACTGCCGGTCAGTACCGGCAGGACCCGGCCCACTTAAAGCCCTGTGTATATCCACTGCTCGGGCAGAACAGTTCTACGGCGTCTTCTCAGGCTGGTTGACATCGAAGCTGCATTCATCACCCTTGCTTTCTGAGGCTCTGGTAGCTGGTAAGAACTGAGCAAGTCTCCATTGAGTGGGGAGGGCCTTTCACCCGCCCACGTCACCCAGGCAAGGGCTGTTGATAAACTGCCAAGTGTGCACCAAAATACACACCTCATACTTACACTCTACTCAATGCAACATACATACACTCCAAATAATACCACACAGTGCCACATACTTACATGCTACATAATTACACTGCACTCAATGCAACATACACTCCAAGTACCACTCAGTGCCACATAATTACACACCACATAATTACACTCTACTGAATGCAACATACACTCCACACAATACCACTCAGTGCCACATAATTATATGCTACATAATTACACTGCACTCAATGCAACATACACTCCAAATAATACCACTCAGTGCCACATAATTACACGCCACATAATTACACTCTACTGAATACAACATACACTCCCCATAATACCACTCAGTGCCACATAATTACACGCCACATAATTACACTCTATTCAATGCAACATAAATACACTCCACATAATAACACTGTGCCACATAATTACACGCCACATAATTACACTGTACTCAATGCAACATAAATGCACTCCACATAATACCACTCATTGTGACATAGTTACACACCACATAATTACACTCTACACAATGCAACAAATACACCCCACATACCACTCAGTACCACATAATTACAAGCCACATAATTACACTCTACTCAATGCAACATAAATACACTCCACATATTACCACTTAGTGCCACATAATCACACGCCACATAATAACACTCTACTCAATGCAACATAAATACAATCCATATAATACCACTCAGTGCCACATAATTAAATTCCAAATATTTACACTCTACTCAATGCAACATAAATAGACTCAACATAATACCACTCAGTACCACATAATTACACATCACATAATTACACTCTATTCAATGCAACATAAATACACTCCACATAATACCACTTTGGCACACAATTAGACGCCACATAATTACACTCTACTCAATGCAACATAAATACACTCCACAAAATACCACTCAGTGCGACATAGTTGCACGCTACATAATTACACTCTACTCAATGCAACATAAATACACTCCACATACCACTCAGTGCCACATAATTACACGCCACATAATTGCACTGTACTCAATGCAACATAAATACACTCCACATAAATGCACTCTATACCACATACCACCAATCAACATAAATGCACTCCACACCATGACACAATTTCACTAAGCATAATTTCACTCAACACCACAGTTCCAGCCCACACAATTCAACTCCACACATTTCCAATACACACCGCATAATTACACACCAAACAACATATTTCAACTCCACAACTCCACAATCCACAACGTACCTCCAATCCACACCATATAGTGTCACCACCTGAGCACCAAACATCATTCACCACCACCATTTTGCATCAGCGCACCACCTAAGCATCACGTCAGTCTGCCCTTGGAATCTGGCATCTGTTGATTCTCCCCTAGTGTCCGTCCGCTGCTCGTGTTCTAATTAAATTACTGTTTTCCAACCTCCACTTCCCCGTTATTTATGTCCCGCTCCCCCATAACAAAAAAAATTATAACAAACAAGCATGAGAACAGGCAGGAAGAAGTTGCCAGCAGTGCAAGTACAAAAAAACTAGAAGACATTTTTTATGTTAAAATCTTTTTTTAATCAGGTTTTTCAGTTTATATAATGTCATCTTCGTTTGTATAAAGGTAACAAAAATGCTTAACACTTTTTATTATAACTTTTCAACATAATGCACAGCAGCCACAATGCTCTACAACATAGCCAAGTTCTGGCTAAACACATAAGGTCCCAAAGGCGAGACCTATTGGCTATGCCAATGCTTGTTTTATTATGTATGTTAATTGCCTAGAGACTGTACTTTCTGTACAGGGCTTAGATGTCCCAAGAGTCTGGGGCAGACCGCTCCCGGCTCTTTTATACGCAGACAATGCTATTTTAATTGTCTGCACTTCCAGAAGTCTACAGCGACTTTTAGACCTTTTCGTTGATTTTATGGGCAGCCTGGACTTACTAATTTTAAAAATAATATGCTATGGTCCTGGGGCTAAAATCACGAAATGTGTTACTTTTTCTGTGCAGGACCAGATTTTAAGTAAGGTTGATAATTTTACCTATCTAGGAATTTTAATAGATTCCCGTTTTAACTGGCAACCCCTAATAAAAAGAAGATTGAAAGTCTTAAGAGGGCGTGTGCTGGAGTATATGATTTCTTCTCCCGTTTGGGCCAAAAGCCATCAAAAACTATGCTGGAAATTTACAAAGCTAAGTGTATCCCATTCTCCACTTTTGGCTGTGAGATTTGGGGTTATACGAAATTAGTCTCAATAACGGTGGTGGAGAATACATTTTTTAGAGCTCTTCTTGGGGTGGGGCAAAGAACCCCAACTGAGATCTTACATGAAGAGCTAGGGATGGGCTATATTACTGATTTTATTCAGTTGCAACCCCTCTTGTTTTGGTGTGCTGAAGGAAGAATTAAGTGTCAATAGGCTAGTTATTACGGATTGTATAAAGTTGGACAACATGCACAATATCCCTTGGCTGGTTTATATGAAGGAAAATTGTAGTGTCCTTGGGAGACAGGAGTTATTTTCCAACCCACAGAGCATCATGAAACAAGACATTGTTTGGCTAAGGCAGGCCTTTCTTCTCAGAGAGGGAAGCCTCAGCCCTGGCTAAACCATCATATAGGAAATTTGTCATGGTAAAAGCAGCACCTGGGATAGAGTCTTATCTTCTTTATGAAATGCCAAATCACCAGCATCATTTATTGACTTACTTGAGGTTGGGTTTGTTTCATCAGCTGCTCTATACTGAGAGAACATGGTATAAGCATTCTGAATTACCCTTATGTTCCTGTGATCAGCTTTCAACATGCAACACTTTTCACATTGTATTCATTTGCCCTTTTTATAAAACTCTCCGATTCAAGTTTGTAAAACCTCTATTTTTAACTACTGATTTTTATCAGGTTCGACCTGCCCTTTTATGTTTGCAACTTTTATGCTTTTATGCGTCAAGGTTTCTCATGAGGGTTTACAGTTCAGGACGCTAGTTAGGGTTATATGGGTGTTGGCCATAAATGTCTTTTCTTGCTTGTTTTAATTATGGTATCTTGTTATTGAACATATTTATATTTTTATGCCACATGTATAACAGATGTATTCCATGTAAAATTGTGATGATGTGGTTTCTTTCTATGATCATGTGTATGATTTTAGTTCTTAAAATTGAATAAAGTATTTGATTGATTGATTCATTGACTTCATTTACCTTTATAGCTCTATATCACTTATAAATTTAGGTTCTATTTTTCCGCTACTAAATGTATCTCTTGATAATATTTGGAATTGACTTCTCCCCAAAGTTGCTCTTATTTATTACAGTTAAACGTAATGCTGAATACCTATGTGAAGATGATTTGAAAGCTTCATATTCTATTGACATATGGGATAAGTTATGGTGTAAATTGTTTACAACATATACAGCAGCAAATGCAACTCAATCACTTTTTTATTTATAATAAAGCCATGTGTACTCAAGCTCATATTAATATGTTTGATCACTCTACTTCCTCCTTTTGCTGGACTTGTACCACTGAACATGGCTGTATTATAAATATGGTATTCAGTTGTAAATATGTCAAATCATTGTAGATTTTGGTTTGGTCTAAATGTTAAAACATTGTCAGCACTAATTTACCACTTACTTTTGATTTTTTTTATCATTATCACCTGATTTTGATAGATATAGTATTCAATCTAAATGATTAGATCTTTTTATTGCAAGCAGCCGCGGTCCGTGCAGGTAACAACGGTGGGGCCGGGTGGAGGTGGATTCCGACAGACGATGCCGAGGGAAAATTAATTATTTATTTAATTTGCCCTTGGCATCGTCCGTCGGAATCCCCTCCACCCGGCCCCACCGCCCTACCGCTGTTACCTGCACGGGCCGAAGCTGATTGCAAGCACATATAAATTGATATTATCTTGTTTGAAAGATTGCTTCAAAATGATCAGATGATGTTTCCTCTATAAATCTTCAACAAAAGATTACATTTGACCTTTTTTGATTACCTTTTTCGAATTTCCTCTTTTTACACTCTCCTACTAATATTTCTATGCCTTCAAATTAATTTTGATTTCTCTTCTTCTTTCCTCTTCTGTTCTTTCTTCCTTTTATATGTTCTCTCTTTTTACCTTTATCTGCTAACAAAAAAACGTACTCTTACTGGCTATATGAATGCTTATTACACATTATCACATGTAACTGTAACTTTGTTTCTCTTATTGCCAATTTTTCTCTGTTTTAATAAACATTGATTAAACTAAAAGACATCTCCTTTAATCAACTTACCTGCCGCTTATATTATCACTCTCATTTTGTTCTGGCAATTTTCCTGCTACCAGAAAAACCCTCCCAAGATGATGTTCTTTCTGCACTCACTTTCCACTTTCATTTTTGACCTATGCAACGAAAAGTGCACTTGCCCTGCCTGAACTGTGAAGGCTACTTGTGAAAGATGTATCAACCAGCTCAAATTGTTCTTTCTGGGCACCAATTCTTATCTCTTGACATCAGTACCTCCATGTGTGTTCCCTTTCTCTTCTGGTCCATTTTGCTTTTCCTTACCTTTATATGTGAGCCTCCTCTTGTCAGTCTCACCTCACACTGCCTGAAACCGTCAATGAACTTTGCTGCAACCACTTCTGATATTGTATATGCTCAAAAATATTATTTTAAATATTGAATGAGATAATGCGACATCCCATTCGGATGTAAGTTTCTCTGACCTGTCCCTTTATTTTTCCCCCCTCATGATTGCTACTATGCTTGCCTTCCTATCGCATTTATTCCTGACCCTCTTTCTTGACCAGCCTCCCACAGTTCAGTTCCAGGCGTTCGAACCCCTGGGAGTATTTTCTAGGAGTTCAGTGCATAACTGTCGCATCAGAGAGTGTTTAAATTCTATGTTACCGGTTCATTCGGCAGCCATACTCACAATGCATTGTAACCTTCAAGGAAAGTCTGCCAGGTCTGAGGAGGCATGGTGGGCAAAAAAACGATGGACTGGGATGTGGCCCGAGCGATTGCTAGTGGCTGAGATTAATTCACGCATTCCATCCGTCACCTTGTTGGTGTCTCATTACCCCTAGTCACTCTTATTCTGTGGATAGGTTTATTTGCCCCTTTCTTTGGCATTGTGATCTGACCACAGAATGCCCTGCTTTTTGCAGCCACTCTGCATATGAAGTTCAGATGTTCTTCTTAGCTGACTACTTGCCTTCCCTGTTACTTCTTGCAGCAGCTCCTTAAACCTTGTCAATCAAAAATGCGGAATCCATTTCAGTCCTCAGGAAAGTCAGTCAATTAGTCAGAGGCCAGAGACACCCCAAAATTCTATGTTAGTTACTCAGTTACCTCCAACAGCTTCTAGCATTTGACCGTGACCCCTGCTCTCTTTACAAATCACATTTTTTGAAGGAGTGCAGACCTTGCTGTGACCCGTTTGCCTTTTAACTACTCAATTTAAAAATGTTCTGAATGCCTTGAAAAACAAGCATAACAGAACACAAAGTTGGTGTTGAGTAACGAGGCTCACAGGAAGATGAGTAGAAGTACTTTATTGGTAGAAATAAAAGCACCACCGGGTACACGTCTTCCAGCTCCGGTAGCCTCTCACAAACTGCCTTCACCAACTCAAGGCACAGATCAGATGTTCTAGAATGGAACGCCATGGTTGTGCCATTAGGCGACGCGTTCAAACATAAATACACAACACATCTTCCTCCTTTAAAAAAAAAAATTTGTATTTTTTTTTTTTTAAATAAATGTAATAAATAAAACGAAATAAATGCAATTAAAGAAAAGAAACAATTGAGTATATTTTCACACTGCAAATTTGCCTTTGACAAGAGTAACAAAATCCGACAACCATCTAGGTTTTTTACGAGAACGCTTGTCTGTTGACTCATTATGCTGATTCTCCATAAGCTATTTGCAAACTTCATGAACCATATCTTTACGTGTTTCTTCTTCCTAAAAAATCCTGCGGAACTACTCTTTTGAAGTCATTTCCTGCGCAATCATCTTTCTCCATACTACCTTGACACTTATCTTCATAGAGATTTTTGTCTCCTTTGAGAACCACTATTCTGCTTAGATTCCAAACTCTGCCATACGTGAGTGGCACAACATTCTTTAAAACTTCTTGACTTCAAAAGGGCCCATGTACTGACTTTCCCCTTTTCTTACTCTTCATGGTTTTTTAACCTTCACAAACATTTCAATACTGATTACAGGATTACATTTAGATCCCCTGTCATATCAAACTTCTGTTTGTTGGTTATGTGTGTTTTTGCAATTCTTTCTTTAACCACTTCCAAATCCATGGCAGTGGAAGTTGACTGGACTAACCAAGCAGGGTTACACTTAGTCCTAGGTAACCTATCCTTCATTATTTCAAATGGAGAACACCCTGTCATGTCATTTATGGTTGTTCTGTACATCCAAACTGTTTTAAATATTTGCGTCTCCCACTTATCACTGTCCACCCCAGCAATTTGTATAGAACGTTTGAGCACTATATTAAATCTCTAAATAATGCCATTGCCACTAGAGTCATACAGGGAAGTGGTGCAATGTGTAACTCCTACTCTCTTGAAGTAATTCTTTGCCTTGTCGGATAAAAACTGCACTCCATTATCTGTAATGAGATGTACTGGTAAACCTTCTTCCATGAAAGTATCATCAAGAAACGCTAATACTGCATCTGTGTATACTTTCTCTACAATTTATATAACTGACCACCGTGAGAAAACATCAATATCAGCAAGAATAAACTTTGAATTATGACCAATCGGACCCATAATATCCATAGCGACGGTGTCCCATGGGTTCTCCGGAACAACATGCTCTCCCATGTTTGGCCTCAGGGTTTTAAGGGATTTATCCGAATTTTCACAAATAACACAGTTCCTGACTAAACGCTCAACAAAAATGTCAACACCTGGCCACCAAAATCCTTTTTACAGCCTGTTTGGTTCTAATGATTTCACGGTGTCCTTCGTGACCATGTTGAACTATATTGCGTCTTAAACTAGTGGGAGGTATTACTCTATCACCCCTTCTGATAACACCCTCCACACAAGGCAACTCTTCCCGTACTTCCCAAAAACACCGAAGGCCAGCTTCTATAGAGCTTTTACTGGGCCACCCTCTCACAATGTACTTTTCTACCTCTTGTAACACTTAATCCTTGGCAAATTCCTTGCATCAAACAATCTTATCAATAGGCATGGTACCTTCATCATGCACCAAAGCAATTTGATACTCATACCACTCATTACGGATGTCTTCTTTGATAGGGAAGGGCATCCTGGATAGAAAATCAGCTGTAACATTATCTCTTCCAGGAACATACACTACATTGTAAACAAAATCCTGGAGCCTCATGGACATTCTAGCAATGCATGCTGATGCTCTGATCATTCCCTCAGTGGTTAAAAGGCGCACTAAAGGTTTATGGTCACTTCTTATTGCACACTCCTTGCCCCAAATAAAAACTCTAAAATGTTCTAGTGCCCATACGCAGGCAAGAGTTTCCCTTTCAATAGTGGAATATTTTTCCTCTGTAGGTGTAAGTGCTCTGGATGCATATGCTATAATGAATTCTTTCCCACATTTAGATTTTTGTGCCAACACAGCGCCTAAACCCTTAGAAATCGCATCAGTGGTAATGATACATGTGAGTTGTGGATCAACACCACAAAGGGCCGTAGCCTCGCAAATTGCCTTTTTCACATCACAGATTTCTTTTTCACACTCATCACTCCATCAAAACTTGTTCTTGTTTTTGACCAATTGCCTAATATTATATGTTCTGCAAGAGAAATTTTGCACGTACTTCGAATAAAATTCGCTCAACCCTAAGAAAGACCTTACATCATCTTTGGAACCAGGATGAGGAGCAGCACGTATGGCTTCTACTAAATCAGCTTTGGGTTTTATACCTTCCTCACAAAACACCTGTCCCAAATAAGTGACGGATTTAACATCAAATCTGCACATTGAATGTTTCGCCGTCAGTCCATTTTCACACAAAATCATCAGAACTTTCTCTATCATGCAATCGTGCTCGTGTTTGTCATTCCAAAAAACCAGGATATCGTCCTGAAAACAAACAGTATTTTTATAATCCCCAAACAGGTTGTGCATAATACCCTGAAAAACAGCTGCCGCGGACGCCAACCCAAAAGGCATCCTATTATATTGATAGCAGCCAAAACGAGTGATGAAAGCAGTTACACTTTTGCACTTCTCATGTAACTCAATTTGATGGTAGGCTGCAGATAGGTCGATTGTAGAGAAAGGTTTCGCTTTACCTACTGTAGCTAACAACTCTGCAATGCGTGGTAACGGGAATTAGCCAATTAAAATTTTGTTGTTTAGGTGGCATAAATCAATGCAAAGTCTAATTTTGCCATTGGAGCGTCTGGCTACCACAATGGGGGAAACCCATTCAGACGATTTAATTTTTTCGATAATGCCCTCACTCACTAAGCTTTTAAGTTCTTTTTCCACTTCATCTCGTACTACCATGGGAATGTTCCTAGCTTTGTGTATTTTAGGGCAAGCATTCTCTTTCAAATGGATCTCATGTTTGAAATTGGCTAATTTGCCAATTTCATTTCTCAAAACACAAGGGAATTTTTTTAATATGAGATCCCCAGTACCATGATGATCCCCATTAACCATAACGGGATCAGGACTGTTGGAATTGAGTATAATATCAAGTTTCCCTTGCTCACACCAACTTAACACAGACTGACCCTTTTTGACACGTATAGTTTAGTCGTACATTTGCGATTTTAAACCTAAAAACTAAAGGCCTGAAACCAAGAATCTCTATTCTTTCACCCGAATGCCCTTCAGAAGTGATGTCTGAAGCTTCTAAGTTACTTCCCAGCCTTTTAGCAAACTGAGATCTCCATTCAAACTCATTCACAATAGAATGAGGGGATCCAGAGTCCGCATACATTTGAATTTCTACTCCTCCTATCATTATGTTGCAAACAGGTTTCTTTCTTAATATGTGTTGTCGATGTTGAGAATTACAGGACTTGCGTCCTTTATGTTCAATACAAACAAATTACTTTCTATGATATCACTATTCAACTGTTAATTATCACTGCTCTCACTGTCATCAATGCATTTGATCCTATTGTTTTTGCCCTTCCTACACACTTTTGCAAAATGCCCTGTGATGCCACAGTTCGTGCACCTTTGCTTAATAGCTGGGCACAACTTGCTGTTAGCAAAATGTGATTTGCTGTCACATCTATAGCATCTAATATTTTCTCTGTTAGACTCAGCAAGCCTCCCTTTCCCAGTTCTGTATTGTTTTTTCTTTTTGAACTCTTCATTCTTGGTACTAAACGTGCTGCCAACCTTGGCTATAGTTTAATTACTAATAACATTTGCTTCACTTTTCACTTCTTTGGCGCTTCTGCAGGACATTTCAGAGTTCCTCACTATAGCTAAAATGCTCTCAAGACTGGAATCTCCATTCACCCAAAGACTTTCCTGAATAGCAGGATCGTAGATATGCATGACTACTCGGTCTCTGATGAAGTCTTCTTGTAAGACACCAAATTTGCAATCAAGAGATAATGATCTCAATGCAGACACATAACTATCTACAGATTCATCCACCTGCTGTTTCCTCTGAAAAAAGATATACCTAGAAATGCCAAGGCAAACTTTTGGTGAAAAATAGCAATCAAAATCTGCAATAGCCCTATCGAATACATTTCTATCACCTTACCCCCTTCCTAGGTAATTGATTGAAAGCCTTAAGACCCTCAGGTCCTATGGACTGTAAAAAAATGCCTTTCTTTTGTCCAGCTGACATTTTCTCCTGGACATCTAAGGTTTTGATTTAGTTTAGGAAGTATGCTTTCCATTCTGCCCAATGCACGCAAGGTGTACTACCTGCTGCCCAAAAGCACTGCAGTGGTGCTAATGAGTAATTTTGAGCACACATGGTAATGCAATCGAATGGAAAGGAAAAGAGGGAAAGATAAATAACAAGGAAAACAGATCAAAAGAGGAAATAGAGCAAGAAAAGAAAATATGTTAGCTTAAAAAATAGCTAACATTGTAAAGCAAAAACAACAAAAATCAGACAGAGGTAAACTGGAAATTGTCCATAACAAAAGTGCGAACTTCGCTCTTGTTGCTTTACGAACTTCCAGGTAATGCCTAAAGGGAATTGTTCACTGGCAGGTACGTAATCCAGTGTTCATTCTTCACCCTTGCAAATACAGTATAAGTACGTAATCCAAATTCTACTTATTTAAAAAAAATTAATGCAGTTACAAACCATAAATGAAATCGCTGGCTGGACTAATTTCAAAGTACACATGTGCAATGACGAATAAGAAAACACTTGAAAAACACTGTCCATATAGATGTGAAATAGCGCATATAATCATATGCAGAATTTGCGCAATTAAAATATTTTAAATTAGCTCTCACCAAATTTTTACCATGCACTGGAGAGAATATGTTCTTGAAATAACAAGAACTCCGAAACTGAAGAAATACGAAAATGTGCCGCACTGCGCGTAAGACTCCGAAAGCTCCTGGAAGTGAGGCCGACCTTACGTCTATAACCTCCGATGTCAACGTAGTCACGTCACAGCACCCCTTGTTCCGTTTGACGGAGAAGGAATCCAGACGGAACAAACGTGATCCAGGTCTTCTATGCAGCAGTGTGATCGGAATCTTCTTAGGAACAGCCGGTAAGGCACCTCTTGTTTATCTTTGAAAAGATAACGAGCTGGCCAGGCGCTGAGCGTTAAGATGCACAGGGGGTCCCAAATGCGCCGAAAGAGAAATCAAAACTCCAACCAGCTCCTAGACGTTGTATGCCTCTGCACCAGGGCTCGAGTCGGGGTACCACGCGGGTGGACGGCGTCCCCCCACTTATTTTTCTGGGTTTTTACCGGGTGGACGCCGTCCCCCCTGCCCAAAAGATGGAGCCGGTACCCGAGTCTGCACCTGCGTGCGCGTTCAGCACTCACCAAACCTCACCTCCTATTGTCGAGAGAGGGCGAACAGAGCTCTTTAAGTTGTTTCACGTTGATGGAGCCGTTCAGTATGACAGACGGGCGCTCGTGGCCGTATATTAGAAAAGGTCAGTATGTATTCACGCATTTCAGACGGAGACCGGCAAATTTACTGTGGGCAATAAATACGCACCGAACAAGCGCAGCTTTAATTTCCCCGCTCCTTTGAGTGTCAATACGGTGACGAATTCCAACGTAAACATTCTGCTTTGCCCTTTGAACCTGCCCCCATCGCCTTGTAACCTTTGTTAATTAGAGGGAACTACATTTCGTGACGTCACTTCCTGTCGTGACGTCACTTCCGGTGACACCACCTAATTTGGAGCGTCCCCCCACTTCTTTTTTTAGGACTTGTGCCCTGCTCTGCACGGTCATCCACAGAAAATTGTGAATAAAATGCAATATGTGTTCCAAAACGGCAATCCATTAAGTAGCCATTTCACGTGTGGAATCCTCATCGTGGTGCTTTTTCTCCGCTCGTCGCCACATTGTTGAGTAACGAGGCTCACAGGAAGATGAGTAGAAGTACTTTATTGGTAGAAATGAAAGCACCACTGGGTACACGTCTTCCAGCTCCGGTAGCCTCTCACAAACTGCCTTCACCAAGTCATGGCACAGACCGGATGTTCGAGAATGGAACGCCATGATCGTGCCATGAGGCGATGCATTCAAACATAAATACACAACAGTTGGGCAGAGCTTGTGCAAATGGCAGGCATTCTTAGGGGGCGATACATTTTAAAAGGAAAAAATTAATACTACAAATATTTTTCTTTTAACATTTTGCGCCAGTAAGTGCTAATGGTCCATGGGTTAGGGGGGGGCGCAATACTTGCCTTGTCCCGGGTTCTGGCAACCCATGCTATGCAGCTGGCTGAGAGTTAGACTTACCATTGCTATGTGCGAATTCTGCACTTACACCACATCCTTTCACCTGTTCAAGGTGAGGCACATCACTTAGCATGCCTTCATCTCATTCCTCATTCATCATGTTCCGGTCAAGATGAGTGCCATATAAGCCTAAATTAACATGCAACGTTTTTTTTATACTGTCCCCAAAATGAAAATAATCAAACATCATATTTGCAGGTGCCACCTGCCTTTCTTGCACTTCTTTTGTAGTTTCCATTTCTCTGCCTAACTGTGATCTTTCAATGATGTCGAAGTCTTACCCTTTCAGCCCCCAGTAGGTATTCTAAATCTGAATCTGTAATCCTCTATACTAATATTCACTCCCTCTCTTTATAATGTGGTAACTATTCCTTTATCTTTCAAATTTAAGTATGAGCCTTTTCCAAACATTACTTCTCCTTTTCCCCTTTCCCCTGTGCGAACCTGGTTGAGCACCTTTCAGCATGCCCTAGCACGTTAATAGCACTAGAGTAATGAGCAGAAGCACTATCCATGTCACTTACAGTCAGTCGCTATATGTTGTAAATGCTCTTGTCCTGCTCTTAGTGCCAAGTTGGCATAATCCAAAAATTACCCTGAGAGGAGCTCACCTTGTGTTTTTTTCTGTGCATGTAGGAAAGTGCCCCTTTTTGACATGGTTACCTGCCACTTTTTTCCTGGTATCTGGTGCAATTTTGACTGAAAGTGTGCTAGGTACCTGCCAACCAGGTCCCCAGCACCAGTGTTCTTTCCTTAAATGATATGATTGTTCCACAATTGGCAAACCCTTTGGGATCCCTGGTGTAGTGACCTGGGGCAGAGGGCACTAGGACCCTACACCCTAACATGGGGAAGGGGACAGCAACCGGACACCACTTCCAGTCAGGGAGTGGGAAGGGCACTCTGGGGAAGAAGGGCACCGGGACAGACGTGCGTGTGTGCACGGAAGCTAAGACGAGAAATAAAGCATTACTGCTGACTTACTTGTCTCCGCGTGATTCCTGTGTGACGACACGACAACTGGCGACGAAGAGTTGGGATCCGAAATCGCCACCAGAAGCGCGTGCCCCCCCTACAACGGCTAAACAGAGCCAGGAGCCCACCCTGGTCCGCCGACTGCCAGAAGCGAAAACGAGACTTCGGGTATCCACCCCAGTCGCGAAAACGAAACCAGGAGCCTACCCTGGTCTGTCGGCCCCCAAAAGGAAAAACGCGAAAGCGGGAGCCCACCCCGATTGCAAGGAGAGCAGAGCCAGGAGCCCACCCTGGTCCACGTACAGGGGACTGCAGCGACATCGGGAGCCCACCCCGGCCGCATCAAGTACACAAGGTGAGGAGGAAGAAGCGGGGCACCCGACCGTGACTGCAGCCGCCCGCCGACTGCAAAGATAGCCCCGAGCCTCTGGCGTGTAGATTTCAAGCTGAAATCTCGCGAGAGCTTGGCGGCCATCTTAAGGTCAGACGGGAGAGCCAATGAAAGGCTGAAGAAGGCCCGGCAGCCATTTTGAAGTCAGGCCATAGAATAAATAGCAAATCTCGCCCTGAAGAAATCCCGGTGGCCATCTTAAGGTCAGGCGGGAGAGCCAATGAGAGGCTAGAGAAGGCCAGGCGGCCATTTTGAAGTCAGGCAAAGACTGAAAACTATAAGAAAAAAAGAAAAAGGGTGAAAATAAAAGGAAATTACAACAAATAAAGGTGAAACAAAGGAAGCAAAGTAGAAATAAAAGGAAATTACAGCAAAATAAAGGTGAAATAAAGAAATAAAAGAGAGCAAAAGAAGAAACTGCACACAGAAAAAAGGAAAGGCACCCCAACAAAAATGACAGAAGACGTAAGCGACAAGAATAGCGCAAACGCAATTTTCCGCAGACCACTACCGTTCAGCCTGTCCGAACTACAAAAAGGCATTCGGTGAGAAAGATGGATAAGACAATTCGAACGATACATGCGTGCCACATGCAAGGCGTACACCGATGACCAAAACATAGACTTGTTCCTTAACTTCGTAGGAGATGAGGTTGAGGACCTGTTAATAACATTTCCCCGAGATCAGACCGCAAGATACAAGGGACTGATAAAGTGTCTCACAGACAAATTTGACCCACAAAGAATTGTGGATTTTGAGAGGTACACGTTCAATACCACGCGTCAACTAAAAGAGGAGTCCCTCGACGATTTCGCAACCAGACTACGAAAACTAGTAACCTATTGCGAATTCGACAAGTTTGACAATGAGCAAGCCATACGACTGCGCATCATTGAAGGCTGTTAGTCAGTGGAGTTCCGCGCACAAATTCTGAAGGAACCATCCTTGCTAGAGAAAATACTGACCATGGCCCGAGCGGAGGTCAGAGCCACAACACATGCTAGACATATGGAAATTGGGAAGGCAAGAAGAGTGGAACAAGCAAACCGCGTAACTGGAAACGTCAAGAAAAGAGACAATACACCGCCACCACGGAAAAAGCAAGAAAGAACATGCTATTGATGTGGCCTTGAATTTCCACATGCTGGAGCCTGCCCGGCGATGGGCCACAAATGCCGAAAATGCAACAGAGAAAACCACTTCGCGAGCGCCTGCATGAGTGGACAATTCAAGAGTGAGCGAGGGAGACCAACAAGACCACGGACAGTGACAAGCAGATACGCACGGCACATGGAAACACAGAACCGCAGTTCCTCAGCTGAATCGGATGGAGTAAACATGCCAGAGGCTGCGGAACGACTGTATCTGATGTCAGATGCACCAACGGAAGACAGCACGCCAGAACACATTCATCTCGTAGAAAAACACCAGATAAAGAAAACAGCGACGGTGAACATTGAGGTAGGAAGCCACAGCGCAAGCTTCGTATTAGACAGTGGAGCTACATGCAACATCATGTGCATGTCAGAATATGAGAAGATGAGGGTGAAACCGCCACTATCACCGTCCACTGTTGATGTATTCACCTGGGCTCGAGAAAACCAGTGGTGAACATGGGGAAGTTCACAGAGATACTAACATACAAAGAAAGGTCAGTCAAAGAGGAAATACATGTACTACGAAGAGACATTCCAGCACCCTGTCTGCTAAGCAACATCACCGCACAGGTGATGGGTGTAGGAGAGTAGGATCTGCTTCACATGGGTACCCCCACTTTTTGCTGATGCTTCACTGTTTTTCGACATTAGTCTGGCTGGGGCCCTGCTAATCAGAACCCCAGCCTAGCTGCTTCCTCTCTAAAATGGTTTCCATGTGCCTTAGGCACATCACTGATTGGGATCTGGAGTGCCCTTATAAGTCCCTAGTATATGGTATACTATGTACCAAGGGCATAGGTACCTCAGAGGCCTGCCAGGGGCTGCAGCATGTATTATGCCACCCCTGGAAGGCCATCCAAACTGACACCACAGGTCTGCTACTGCAGCCTGGGTAAGGTGGTGCATGCACTCCTTACTGTGATATAGGTTACCTATATCACGAAATACATACACACATATAAACCTATGTCACTCCTAAGGCAGGCCTTATCAATCCTAAAGGCAGAGTGCGTGGTTCCTATGTGAGAGGGTGCCCCTGCATGAGCAGGGCCCCTCTGCAGCGTTCGGAGACCATCTCTGGTGCTGTTTGTAGTGCAGCCTGACCATATACTCTTAAGCGCATTATATCCTCGCGGTAAAATGCTAACTTTGGAATGGCTGCACCTAAACATGTCGTGTTTGGTGTCAAACATCTTGGAATACTACCCCCCGCCAATCCTGGCGGCGGGGGTAGCATTCCACCCTTCTAGAGGGAAAGACATGTTAACTCTGACGAGTCCGGTAACTTCTTTCCAGAGCCCTGGCATCACAAAAGGATGCTGCTGCCACAGACACGAGTCTGGCCTCCTGCTGCTGGACGAAACTCCGGCAGGGGAGGCCTGGACAATAGGTTTCCTGTCCCAGGGAGGTGTGACCACCTCCCCAGACAGGATAATGTGTATTGGGGCTGGGCGGGAGCACTTTCGGGTGCTTTGAAGTCCTGCACTGGGGGCACATTTGGTGTCCCTGTGCATACCCCAGTTCAAACCGACTAGAGGGGTGTGTTTAGCAATAAATACATATATTTTGAATATATACCTGGTGTGGTGCTCTTTCATTTGATCACTCAAGAGATTATAGACTGGTAAAACAAGCTGCTTTACATTCCTTCAAGACTTAGCCTGAAGGCTGCTCTCCATAGCTACCACTAGGATAGCTTTCAATAAAGGTTGTCTTTAACCTATCTCCAATAAGGGGTTGTTTGGACTGGTGCAAGGTGCCCACTATAATTAGTGGACAGCATATGCCAGGCCAACTTCTCACAATGGGCCTCCTAGCCATGACCTACAACATGTCAGAAAGACAGAACATTCTGAGGGAACATCCAGCCATACTACAAGGGCTGGGCAAACTAAAGGAAAAGCAAATAACACTACATATCAATGAAGCAATTAAACCTGTGGCTCAGCATCACCGAAGAGTGCCCATACATCTGCACCCACAAGTGGAAGAAGAAATACAAAGCCTGCTGGCGCAAGATATCATAGAGCCAGCTGAAGGACCGACCCCCTGGGTATCTCCAATAGTAGCAGTGCCAAAGAAGAACACATCAAAGATTTGCATATGCGTTGACATGAGAATACCCAACACGGCAATCGAGAGGAAAAGACACCCAGGGCCTCACCTCAATGACATGATCAGCTGTCTCACTGGTGCATACAGATTTTCAAAGCTAGATCTGTGCAAAGGATACCATCAACTGGAGCTTGATCCGAAATCACAATACATCACAACATTCTCCACCCACATGGGTCTTTTTCGCTACAAGCGACTAAGCTTTGGAATATCATCAGCAGCAGAGATATTTCAAGAGATCATAAGGCAAGTAATAAGGCCAGTGAAGAACAGTTTGGATTACAGTGATGACATCCTGGTGTTCGGCCGCTCAGATGAGGAGCACGACAAAGCTCTACGTGAGGTCTGCAACCAGTTGGAGCAAGCAGGCCTGACTTTAAATGAAGACAAGTGCGAACTGGGGAAAAGGGAACTAGTATTCTTTGGGCACATCTTTTCAAAAAAAGGAATGAGGCCGGACCCCAGCAAAGTGGAGACACTGGAAAAAGCAAGGTCTCCAACAGAGCCGGAGTGAGGTCATTCCTTGGTTTAGCAAGCTACTGTGCTCGTTACATAAAAGACTTTGCCACAGTGAGCACACCGCTTTGGGACCTAACAAAGCAGGGTCAGAAATTTCTCTGGACACAGGAATGTGGTAGGGCATTTGAGGCCATCAGACAGGCAGTAATGGCTGTAGAGGATCTTGCTTATTTCGACCCATCTCTATGCACTGAGCTCACTGTTGACGCCAGCTCGGTAGGGTTAGGAGCAATCCTAGCACAACACACGCCTGGAAGAGATTCGCCCAGGCAAATTGTCGCATATGCGAGCAAGAGTTTGTCTGACATTGAAAGGGCATACTCCCAGCCAGAGAAGGAAAGTCTAGCAGTGGAATGGGCGTGTGAACACTACCACATGTTCATTTACGGAAAACCATTCACCATTGTAACAGACCATCAGGCCCTAGTAACAATATATGGAAGCCCGAACGCAAAGATACCGCCACGCATTGAAAGATGGGGAATAAGACTGATGTATTATGATTTCAAGATTGTGCACAAGCCGGGAAAGGAACACAACCCAGCTTACTACATGTCACAACATCCCCTTCCGCAGGCACCAGAAAACACATAAATGGCAGAAGAATACCTAAATTTTGTGCTAAGGCAGAACAGTCCGGCACCAATAACAATTGAAGAGCTGGAGCAAGAGACAGCAAGGGATGCCACAATGCAAGCGGTCAAACTGACAACAAGACAGCAAAGATGGAGACACGTAAACACCAACAGCACCATGGGAGAAGGAGTGAACAGGGAAGAAATGCTGGCATTTAAAAACATACAAGAGGAACTGTCGGAAACAGAAAGAGGGCTAATACTAAGAGGAACAAGGATAGTAATGCCAAAAGCATTGCGGCGGCAGACTGTAAACCTGGCCCATGAGTCCCACAGAGGCATAGTAGCAACAAAAAAGATGCTACCGGAAACAGTATGGTTCCCAGGCCTGGATCGACTGGTGGAGGACACCATCCTAAACTGTCACTTATGCCAAATAACAGGACGACCAGCAAAGCAAGAACAGCTACAGATGTCAGAGCTTCCAGGGGCAGTGTGGACAACATTGGCAGCTGACTTCTATGGGCCATTGGACACGGGCAACTACTTGCTAGTAGTCATTGATGAGTACTCTAGGTTTCCCATAGTACGACACGTCTCGTCAACATCAGCGACCGCAACGTTGCCGATACTTGATGACATTTTTGCAGCCTGGGGCTCCCCACAAACAGTGAAGACAGACAATTGTCCTCCTTTCTCAGGAGAGGAGTTTCGCAAGTTCATGGTCTACCTAGGCATTCACCACCGGAAAATAATGCCCCTATGGCCACAAGCAAACGGCATGGTGGAAAGGTTCATGGGGAACATAAAGAAAGCAGTCCAAAGAGCAAAACTGGTGCAGATCTCCATAGGACAGGCACTCTGTCAGATATTAAGAGACTACCGAAACACCCCTCACAGCTCCACGGGACGATGTCCAGCAGAACTGGTGCTAGGAAGGACAAGCAGGACAAGATTGCCCCAACTAGAGGCAAAAGCGCCACCAGAACACGACAGCATTGCAGCAAGAGATCAGGAAGCGAAAAACAAGATGAAACTATATGCGGACGCCAGGAGACATGCCACATCATCACACCTGAGGCAAGGGGACTCAGTTTTGGTGCGCCAACGGCAAGCAAGAAAATCAGACAGTCCATTCTCAGATGAACCGCTGACAATAATAAATGTCAAGCGGCCAATGATAACAGCTGCATCGGGCCCCTACCAGATCACTAGAAATAGCTGTCACTTCAAGGGACTAAAGACATTAGATGAGGACGGAGGAGAGACAGCATCAAAGAACGACGCAACACATGAAAAAGAGAAAGTTATGTGTGAGAAGTTGGCCATGCTGTCCACTAATTATAGTGGGCACCTTGCACCAGTCCAAACAACCCCTTATTGGAGATAGGTTAAAGACAACCTTTATTGAAAGCTATCCTAGTGGTAGCTATGGAGAGCAGCCTTCAGGCTAAGTCTTGAAGGAATGTAAAGCAGCTTGTTTTACCAGTCTATAATCTCTTGAGTGACCAAATGAAAGAGGACCACACCAGGTATATATTCAAAATATATGTATTTATTGCTAAACACACCCCTCTAGTCTCTTTATGAGGCTAGAGTTCGAAGTACATAAGTTATAAGTTAGTTATCTACAGTAATAGCACAAATACACGTTTGAGCCCTAGGGGCGTACCAAACCATATACCAATAAAGTGGTATAAGAACCACGACTGAGCTAGACACAAGGCCTAGAGCCTGTAGAAGTGCTTGGACCACAAGGAACCACCCAAGGTAGTGACACAGGGGACCCACGGGGGATGCGTGCAGTGTGAGAACACAGCTGCGAATCGCCGTTGACTTCTATGGGGAAAGTCGCGGTTGGAAGTTTAAAGAAAAGGGACACTTAGAGGAGGACTTGGAGCAAACCCTTTTAGAACTAGGCTGTTCTAGTGTCAATACCCACGGGAGCACCGGAGTACTCGAGTTACCTCACCCAGGGGAGCCGGGTGCATGGGTGCCTTTCGGGGTCGGGTTTCGTCGTCGTTTTCAATGGCGATCTGCTGCAAAGTGCTGCTGGCGGCCAAGTCGAAAGTGTTCGGGTGGATCCAAAGGTGGATCGAAGATCTGAAGAACCTGAAAGCAGAGGGGACAGAGTCTGGGTGACTAGCCAGTGACCAGGACGGCGATGAGCAGATGCCCACCGATGTCAAGTGCTTCAGGTAGGTTGACAGTCGTCTTGACTCTTCAGCCACGAGGTCCAGGAGGCGTCGACGATGACTAGGAGCTGGATTCGAGCTGTCCCACAATGTCTGTCGATTGCAGGGGTGTCGGCGACTGGATTGGACCCAACAAGCCTTGGCAACGGCAAGTCTTGTGGAAATGGAAGAAGGACGATGGTGTAGACCAGCAAGGTCTGTGGGACTCACCCAGCAAGGGTAAGTCAGGGCACGCCTGGAGCAACCAGGGAGCCCAAGCAGAAGAAGATTGGCCTTCGGGAGGGCCTACTAGCTAACGGACTAGCGACCGCAAAGGAGCCTCGAGTGGACGCACTTTGAGCTGGCTCACAGGACACTCGTGGAGTGGAGGCCAGTGATCTTCAGTGCAGTCGGTGCTGGAGGCTGGAGCTACTCGGAGCCCAAAGCACAACTTCGTGGGAGACCCAGAAGAGGATGCACTTGCAAATGCGATCAGTGTCCAGGGGTCACGGTTCCACGTTACCCATGACAGCTACGGGCCTCAGCTTTGCTGGGGACTCAGGGCAGCCTCAGGGAAGTCTGCAAATCCACCTCTGGTGATGCAAAGACTTCGGCGTCCGGCGGGAGCTTCAGCGATGCAGACCGGGCAATTGCTTCTTTGGTGCCTGCCAAGAAGGGGAGTCACTCCTTGACCCCAAGGGAGATTCTTCAGTCCTCTAATCTTGAAGTAGAGCGTCGAAGGTCCAGGATTCTGTGTCAGAGTTTCGTCCAGGTAAATCTAAAGTCCTAAGGACTGGGGTCCCATACTTATACCAAGTTAGGGGGTTGGGCATACTCTGGGGACCCACCTATGGGAGGGTCAGGGCAGAGGGGTGGTTACACCCCTTTCCCTTTGTCCAGTTTCGCGCCAGAGCAGGGGCTGGAAGCCCCTGAGCCGGTTTGAACGTGGTATGCACAGGGACACCAAATGTGCCCCCAGTGCAGGACTTCAAAGCACCAGAGAGTGCTCCCGCCCAGCCCCAATACACACTATCCTGTCTGGGGAGGTGGTTACACCTCCCTGGGACAGGAAACCTATTGTCCAGGCCTCCCCTGCCGGAGTTTCGGTCAGCAGCAGGAGGCCAGACTCATGTCTGTGGCAGCGGCATCCATTTTGTGATGCCAGGGCTTGGAAAGAAGTTACCGGGCAGGCCGGTGTGTACATGTCTCTCCCTCTAGAAGGGTGGAATGCTACCCCCGCCGCCAGAACTGGCGGGGGGGTAGTATTCCAAGATGTTTGACACCAAACACGACATGTTTCCGTGCAGCCATCCCAAAGTTAGCATTTAACGCGAGGTTATAATGCGCTTAAGAGTATATGGTCAGGCTGCACTACAAACAGCATCAGAGAAGGGTCTCCGAACGCTGCAGAGGGGCACCCTCTCACATAGGAACCACGCACTCTGCCTCCAGGATTGCTAAGGCCTGCCATAGGAGTGACTTATAGGTTTATATGTGTGTATGTATGTAGTGATATAGGTAGCCTATATCACAGTAAGGGGTGCATGCACAACCTTACCCAGGCTGCAGTAGCAGACCTGTGGTGTCATTTTGGATGGCCTTCCAGGGGTGGCACAATACATGCTGCAGCCCCTGGTAGGCCTCTGAGGTACCTATGCCCTGGGTACATAGTATACCATATACTAGGGACTTATAAGGGCACTCCAGATTCCAATCAGAGATGTGCCTAAGGCACATGGAAACCATTTTAGAGAGGAAGCAGCTAGGCTGGGGTTCTGATTAGCAGGGCCCCAGCCAGACTAAAGTAAAAAAACAGTGAAGCATCAGCAAAAAGTGGGGGTACCCATGTGAAGCAGATCCTACTCTCCTACACAACCCCCCCCCCCAAAAGTAGGGACATTAAACTAACCTTGCCCAGTTAAGTCTTCATGTTCTAAGTGGAAGTACCTAGAGAGTCCATCTGCATTGGCATGGTTACTCCCAGGTCTATGTTCCACTGTGAAGTCCATCCCCTGTAGGGAAATGGACCACCTAAGCAGTTTGGGGTTTTCACCCTTCATTTGTTTTAGCCATAAGAGGGGCTTATGGTCTGTTTGAACTAGGAAGTGAGTACCAAACAAGTATGGCCTCAACTTCTTCAGAGCCCAGACCACAGCAAAGGCCTCCCTCTCAATGGCTGACCAACGTTTCTCTCTAGGGGTCAGCCTTCTGCTAATAAAAGCTACTGGCTGATCCTGACCTTCATCATTCAATTGTGACAGTACAGCCCCTACCCCCAATTCAGATGCATCTGTTGGACAATGAACTTCTTGGAGTAATCAGGACTCTGTAGAATGGGAGCAGTGCACATGGCCTGCTTTAGGTCATCAAATGCCTTTTGACAGCTAACTGTCCACTGAACCTTTCTGGGCATTTTCTTGGAAGTTAAGTCATTCAGGGGTGTCACTATTGATCCATACCCCTTGACAAATCTCCTATAGTACCCAGTCAGGCCTAAAAGGCTCTCACCTGAGTCTGGGTAGTTGGAGCAGTCCAGTCCATGATGGTCTGGATCTTGCTCTGCAAGGGTTGAACCTGGCCTCCACCCACAAGGTGGCCCAGGTACACAACCTGACTCTGCCCTATCTGGCACTTGGTGGCCTTGATAGTCAGGCCTGCTCTCTGCAGGGCCTGCAAAACATTTCTGAGGTGGACCAGGTGATCCTCCCAGGTGGAGCTAAAGACAGCAATATCATCTAGATAGGCTGCACTATAGGCTTCCAGACCTGTAAGGACTGTATTCACCAACCTCTGAAAAGTGGCAGGTGCATTCTTCAGACCAAAGGGCATCACCACAAATTGATAATGCCCACTAGGGGTTGAGAATGCTGTCTTTGGCTTTGCATCATCAGCTAGCCTGATCTGCCAGTAGCCAGCTGTCAGGTCAAATGTGCTTAGATACTTGGCTGAGGCCAAAGTGTCTATTAGCTCATCTGCCCTAGGTATTGGATGGGCATCAGTCCTAGTGACTGCATTGAGACCCCTGTAGTCCACACAAAACCTCATCTCTCTTTTCCCACCATTGGTGTGAGGTTTTGGCACAAGGATCACTGGACTAGCCCAAGGGCTATCTGAGGGTTCAATAACTCCCAAATCCAACATCTTCTGGACTTCTGTCCTGATACAGTCCCTGACATGGTCAGGTTGCCTATAAATCTTATTTTTAATAGGCAGACTGTCCCCAGTGTCCACTTCATGAGTGCACCAGGTGGTCTGACTGGGTGTCAGTGAGAATATGTGCCTGAACTGATTGAGCACCTGTCTGCAATCAGTTTGCTGCTGGGCAGTGAGGCTGCCTGCCAAGGCTACGCCATCCACTGACCCATCATCAGGGTTCTGTGAGAGCAGGTCAGGGAGTGGGTCACTCTCTTCCTCCTGTCCCTCATCAGTAGCCATGAGCAAGCCCATGTCTGCCCTGTCCACATATGGTTTTAACCTGTTGACATGGAGAACCCTGTGGGGACTCCTGGGTGTTCCTAGGTCGACTAAATAGGTAACCTCACCCTTCTGTTCAACAATGGTATGGGGTCCACTCCATTTGTCTTGGAGAGCTGCTGGGGCCACTGGCTCCACCACCCACACCTTCTGTCCTGGCTGGTAAACAGTCAGTACAGCCTTTTGGTCAAGCCAGGCTTTTTGAAGTTCCTGGCTAGCCTCAAGGTTTTTAGTTGCCTTTTTCATGTACTCAGCCATCCTGGAGCGGAGACCAAGTACATAGTCCACTATGTCTTGCTTTGGGGGCTTGAGAGGTAACACCCATCCTTCCTCCACCAAGCACAATGGACCCCTGACAGGGTGACCAAACAAAAGTTCAAAAGGGCTGTAGCCAACCCCCTTTTGAGGCACCTCCCCGTATGCAAATAAAAGGCAGGGCAAGAGTATGTCCCATCTTCGCCTAAGCTTTTCTGGGAGCCCTTTTATCATGCCCTTCAAGGTTTTGTGGAATCTCTCAACTAAACCATTGCATTGTGGGTGATAGGGTGTGGTGAACTTGTAAGTCACTCCACACTCCTTCCACATTGCTTTCAAGTATCCAGACATAAAGTTAGCACCCCTGTCTGATACAACCTCCTTAGGGAAGCCCACTCTTGAGAAAATTCCCAGGAGGGCTCTTGCCACCACAGGTGCTGTAGTGGTCCTAAGGGGAATAGCCTCTGGGTACCTGGTGGCATGATCCACTACCACCAGGATAAACCTGTGCCCAGATGCTGTTTGGGGATCCATGGGACCAACAATGTCAATCCCCACCCTTTCAAAGGGAACCCCCACCACAGGTAGTGGTATCAGGGGGCCTTTGTAGTGCCACCTGCCTTGCCACTGGCCTGGCAGGTTACACAGGAGCGACAAAACTCCTTGGTGTCTTCAGACATGTGGGGCCAGTGAAAGTGAGGGACAATTCTGTCCCAAGTCTTGTTCTGGCCCAGGTGACCTGCCAAGGGAATGTCATGGGCTAGGGTCAATAGGAAGCCCCTGAACTTCAGAGGTATAACCAACCTCCTGGTGGCACCAGGCTTGGGGTCTCTACACTGTGAGTACAAGAGTACATCATCCCAATACACTGTATGGGGACCACTAGCTTTCCCAGCAGCCTCATCAGCAGCTTGCTGTCTGAGGGGTTCAAGAGAGGGGCAGCTCTGCTGCTCCTGGCTCAGATCTGCCCTGGAAGGGCCCCCTGTCCCCAAGAACTCAACCTGGTCAGGTTCAAGCTCCTCTGGGACAGTTCCTTCCTCAGGACTGAGATCATCCCCCTCAAGAGACTGATCTTCCTTCTGAGCCAAGGGGGAAGGCACTGCCTTTACCCTACTACTCCTCTTCTTGGAGGGCCCTTGGTCCATTATTCCAGAATCCAAGGCCTGTTCAGTGTTAGACATTTTGGCTTGTGGCCTGGTCACAGCAAACACATCTGCAGGGATGCCCAGCATTTCTGCATGGGTCCTGAGCTCCACTTCTGCCCAAGCTGAAGTTTCTAAATCATTGCCAAGCAAGCATTCAACTGGTAGGTCTGCACATACCACAACCTTCTTAAGGCCAGTTACCCCTCCCCAGGAGAAGTTAACAACTGCCAGAGTATGGTCTGTTCTGACATTGCTAGCATTGGTCACTTGGTACATTTCACCAAGTATAATCTGCCCAGGATTCACAAGGTCTTGTGTCACCATGGTGACACTTGCCCCTGTGTCCCTAAATGCCAAAGCCTCTTTTCCATTGATTAAGGGCTGTTGCCTGTACTTGCCCAGATTACTGGGACTCACAGAGGAGGTCACATCCATGCCTCCATCACAGACTAGGACAGCCTGAGTGAGTTCTCTGACTAGGTCAGAGCTCATCTCCTTACCCAGGGTCAACCCTACTAAACCCTTGGCTTGTGTGGTCCCACCACCAATTGTAACTGCACTAGGGGGAGCAGGTGCCTTAGGGGCATTGGTGGGGGCTGGAGTAGAGTCTTTGGTGCAATCACTGGTCCAGTGGGTCTTTTGCTTACAGACCTTGCACCATGGTTTCTTTTGGCCTCTTCCCTTGTTAGACTGTGAATCCCCACCTGAAGAAGTGTTTGGGGGCCTTGTGAAGACTTCTGGTCTTTACCCTTCTCCCCACCCTTATCAGAGTTTTTAGAATCTTGCTTCTTAGGGTCACCACCTTGGTTCTGTACCTTCTGCCTCACCCTGGTTCTGACCCATTTGTCTGCCTTCTTTCCCAATTCTTGGGGAGAGGTCAGATCTGAGTCCACCAGGTGCTGATGCAACAGCTGATTTTGACAATTATTAAGGATCTGCTCCCTCATGATAAGATTGTACAATCCTGTGAAGTCACATACCTTACTGCCCAATAACCAACCTTCCAGAGCCTTGGCAGAACAATCAACAAAGTCCACCCAGTCTTGAGTCTGTGCCTTTTGGGTATCTCTGAACTTTAACCTGTATTGTTCAGTGGTTAGGCCAAACCCATCAATCAGAGCACTCTTTAAGACTGTGTATTTATCAGCATCCTCCTCTTTAACAGTGAGGAGCTTATCTCTACCTTTGTCTGCAAAGGAGAGCCACAAGATTGCTGCCCACTGCTCCTGAGGGACCCTCTGTACTTTACAGGCCTTCTCCAGGGCAGTTATCCATTTGTGGATGTCATCTCCACTCTGGTAGGGAGGGACAATCTTGCTCAGGTTTCTATGGTCATAAGACCTTTCCCTATCTCTGGGGAAATTGCTGCCACCATGGGACTCTAGTCCCATATTTTGTCTCTCTTTGTAGAGATCTAGGGACTCCCTGTCTATAGCCAACTGCTGTTTTCTGAGTTCAAGCTGGGCTTGCTCATACTCAATCAGTCTCTTTCTCCTGTCATGAGAGGATTCTCTCCTATGAGAAGAGACAGAGGTCCCTATTGAGGTGTCAGAGTGGTTAGACTCCTGAGAAGGAGATCTAGACCTTCTGGGCACACTCACAATTCTTCCTGGGGGGACAAAGGGGAGGTCATTCTGATCCTCCTCCTCCTCCACAGGAGGAATTGGGTTCTCCAGGTCAAGGTCATTTTTACCTTCCTGGCCAGTTTCAGAGGGGGGGGCCTGGGTTTCTTCACCCCTGACCCCTTCCTCATCTTCTGCCCCACCCTCTCTGCCTACCCCTTCAGACCCTAGGGGCCTGCTGAGATCATCAGCTAGTAGCACCCCCGAGGTGTTGGGTGCTGGCACTTTTGCCTGCCTTCAGCTTCCTAGTATTGCATAATGCTCTCAATTCCAAGAATGGGAGTTTATCATACTTGGAGGGAAGAAGCCCACTGGCTTCTGGCAAGGACTCACTGGGTCCTGGCTTTGAAGACATTACTAGTGAGGTGTGGTGTATGCACTACCTACTCTAGTGTGGCCTACTAAACTCTCTTGAGTTGTAGAAAGGGTGTGCTATCCCTTAACACACAACTCTAAGTTCAGTAGAACTTACTGTATACTAAGCTTGATTTATATGTACCTTAGGTACCCTTAGTGGTTTTCAGTTGATCAATTCAATTGAGATTATCTGGTAAAACAATAGCAAGCTGGAATCCCACCGCTGCCACCAATGTGAGAAGTTGGCCTGGCAAATGCTGTCCACTAATTATAGTGGGCACCTTGCACCAGTCCAAACAACCCCTTATTGGAGATAGGTTAAAGACAACCTTTATTGAAAGCTATCCTAGTGGTAGCTATGGAGAGCAGCCTTCAGGCTAAGTCTTGAAGGAATGTAAAGCAGCTTGTTTTACCAGTCTATAATCTCTTGAGTGACCAAATGAAAGAGGACCACACCAGGTATATATTCAAAATATATGTATTTATTGCTAAACACACCCCTCTAGTCTCTTTATGAGGCTAGAGTTCGAAGTACATAAGTTATAAGTTAGTTATCTACAGTAATAGCACAAATACACGTTTGAGCCCTAGGGGCGTACCAAACCATATACCAATAAAGTGGTATAAGAACCACGACTGAGCTAGACACAAGGCCTAGAGCCTGTAGAAGTGCTTGGACCACAAGGAACCACCCAAGGTAGTGACACAGGGGACCCACGGGGGACGCGTGCAGTGTGAGAACACAGCCGCGAATCGCCGTTGAATTCTATGGGGAAAGTCGCGGTTGGAAGTTTAAAGAAAAGGGACACTTAGAGGAGGACTTGGAGCAAACCCTTTTAGAACTAGGCTGTTCTAGTGTCAATACCCATGGGAGCACCGGAGTACTCGAGTTACCTCACCCAGGGGAGCCGGGTGCATAGGTGCCTTTCGGGGTCGGGTTTCGTCGTCGTTTTCAATGGCGATCTGCTGCAAAGTGCTGCTGGCGGCCAAGTCGAAAGTGTTCGGGTGGATCCAAAGGTGGATCGAAGATCTGAAGAACCTGAAAGCAGAGGGGACAGAGTCTGGGTGACTAGCCAGTGACCAGGACGGCGATGAGCAGATGCCCACCGATGTTGAGTGCTTCAGGTAGGTTGACAGTTGTCTTGACTCTTCAGCCACGAGGTCCAGGAGGCATCGACGATGACCAGGAGCTGGATTCAAGCTGTCCCACAACGTCTGTCGATTGCAGGGGTATCGGCGACCGGATTGGACCCAACAAGCCTTGGCAACGGCAAGTATTGTGGAAATGGAAGAAGGATGATGGTGCAGACCAGCAAGGTCTGTGGGACTCACCCAGCAAGGGTAAGTCAGGGCACGCCTGGAGCAACCAGGGAGCCCAAGCAGAAGAAGATTGGCCTTCGGGAGGGCCTACCAGCCAACGGACTAGCGACCACAAAGGAGCCTTGAGTGGACGCACTTGGAGCTGGCTCACAGGACACTCGTGGAGTGGAGGCCAGTGATCTTTGGTGCAGTTGGTGCTGGAGGCTGGGGCTACTCAGAGCCCAAAGCACAACTTCGTGGGAGACCAAGAAGAGGATGCACTTGCAAATGCGATCGGTGTCCAGGGGTCACGGTTCCACGTTACCTACGACAGCTACGGGCCTCAGCTTTGCTGGGGACTCAGGGCAGCCTCGGGGAAGTCTGCAAATCCACCTCTGGTGATGCAAAGACTTCGGCGTCTGACGGGAGCTTCAGCGATGCAGACCAGGCTATTGCTTCTTTGGTGCCTGCCAAGCAGGGGAGTCACTCCTTGACCCCAAGATAGATTCTTCAGTCCTCTAATCTTGAAGTAGAGCGTCGAAGGTCCAGGATTCTGTGTCAGAGTTTCGTCCAGGTAAATCTAAAGTCCTAAGGACTGGGGTCCCATACTTATACCAAGTTAGGGGGTTGGACATACTCTGGAGACCCACCTATGGGAGGGTCAGGGCAGAGGGGTGGTTACACCCTTTCCCTTTGTCCAGTTTCGCACCAGAGCAGGGGCTGGAAGCCCCTGAGCCGGTTTGAACTGGGGTATGCACAGGGACACCAAATGTGCCCCCAGTGCAGGACTTCAAAGCACCAGAGAGTGCTCCCGCCCAGCCCCAATACACACTATCCTGTCTGGGGAGGTGGTTACACCTCCCTGGGACAGGAAACCTATTGTCCAGGCCTCCCCTGCCGGAGTTTCGGTCAGCAGCAGGAGGCCAGACTCGTGTCTGTGGCAGCGGCATCCATTTTGTGATGCCAGGGCTTGGAAAGAAGTTACCGGGCAGGCCGGTGTGTACATGTCTCTCCCTCTAGAAGGGTGGAATGCTACCCCCGCCACCAGAACTGGCGGGGGGTAGTATTCCAAGATGTTTGACACCAAACACGACATGTTTCCGTGCAGCCATCCCAAAGTTAGCATTTAACGCGAGGTTATAATGCGCTTAAGAGTATATGGTCAAGCTGCACTACAAACAGCATCAGAGAAGGGTCTCCGAACGCTGCAGAGGGGCCCTGCTCATGCAGGGCACCCTCTCACATAGGAACCACGCACTCTGCCTCCAGGATTGCTAAGGCCTGCCATAGGAGTGACTTATAGGTTTATATGTGTGTATGTATGTAGTGATATAGGTAGCCTATATCACAGTAAGGGGTGCATGCACCACCTTACCCAGGCTGCAGTAGCAGACCTGTGGTGTCATTTTGGATGGCCTTCCAGGGGTGGCACAATACATGCTGCAGCCCCTGGTAGGCCTCTGAGGTACCTATGCCCTGGGTACATAGTATACCATATACTAGGGACTTATAAGGGCACTCCAGATTCCAATCAGAGATGTGCCTAAGGCACATGGAAACCATTTTAGAGAGGAAGCAGCTAGGCTGGGGTTCTTATTAGCAGGGCCCCAGCCAGACTAAAGTCGAAAAACAGTGAAGCATCAGCAAAAAGTGGGGGTACCCATGTGAAGCAGATCCTACTCTCCTACATTATGGACAGCAAAAAAAAAATAGAACACAACAGCGAGAGACAAGAAGAGGTACCAAACAAGGAAACGGAAGGGTCATGTCCAAGGAGAATGAGCAGTAGGCCAAAGAGACTGATTGAGGAAATGTAATGGTGGAGATCGGAAACACTATCTCTCTCTCTCTCTCTCTCTCTCTCTCTCTCTCTCAATATCTCTTCTGTTGTTCTTTCTTTTTTTTCCACAAAGGGGGAGATGTAGTGACCTGGGGCACGGGCACTAGGACCCTGCACCCTAACATGGGGAAGGTGACAGCAACCGGACACCACTTCCGGTCAGGGAGTGGGGAGGGCACTCTGGGGAAGAAGGGCACGGGGACAGACGTGCGTGTGGGCACGGAAGCTAAGAAGAGAAATAAAGCATTACTGCTGACTTACCTGTCTCCACGTGATTCCTGTGGCACGACACCTGGTAAGTCCCTAGTAAATGGTACCCTTGGTACCTAGGGCATTGGACTTAAAGAGGGCCCCTAAGGGCTGCAGCACAAATTGTGCCATCCTAAGGGACCCCTCACCAAGCTCATGCAAACTGCCATTGCAGCCTGAGTGTCTTGGTGCAGAGAAAATCGAAATGTCGACATGACATCCCTGTGCGCCATGCCTGACAGCACTACATGTGGTATAGGTAAGTCATCCCTTCGGCAGGCCTTATAGCCCTAAGGCAGGGTGCACTATACCCATGTGAGGTCATATTTGTGAGAGTGGACATGCCCCGGTGATATCTAAGTTCACCCTTAGATATTACCAGTGCACAGAGAAGCCGTAACGAGTACATGGGCTGGACATTTGTCATTACGAGTTCCCCAGCTATATGATGGCTTCACTGTACCTCAAGGTGTTTGGTACCAAACACCTCGTCTTAATAAATCCACACTGATGCCAGTGCTGGATTTATTAATAAATGCACTGTTGCTCTGGAAAAGTCAGATCTGTCTCCCCACCGAGTGTAGAGGGACCAGGACCGACCGGAGCCGTGCAGTACCATTCCCTGCAGTACCGGACACCATGCAACCAAGACCGACATCTTAGAGGCCAGTCAGAACCTCAACTGTACCAGAGCCCAGCCGCTGCTAAGGCACATCATGACCCCAGAGATTCACTTTGAGAGTGGCTCAGCAGTCCTGTATTTGCCCCTGCCAGCTCTTGGCCCCTGACTGTGAGGAGCACCTTTACGCACCGGGGCCAGCCAACCTACCTGCTCTGCACCCAGCCCGTCCGGCCTGGGTAAGGATGAACCAGCTGTGCTCCCTTGTCCCTAAGGCCCTTGTGACTCTGTTTCCCATTTGGGAACTCTCGGACCTGCCCGCAAGTCCCCTTGTGCAGCCTATCTTTAGAGGCCCCTCTTCCCCGTAGGGTGCCAGCTACCAGTTCCACCAACTCCCTGCTCCCAGCGCAATTCGGGACGCACCCAAGTAACTGTTGGTAGGACATTGGACCTTGGCTTCCTGCTACTCTAAACCCGGAAGGTGACCCCTGCAATTATCTGTGCTGTGTGCTTTACCTACCTGCTATTTCATCCCATAGGATTGCATAGGGCACGATTGAGCACAACTTTGAATTATTTGCTTAACTTTGAAAATTCATAAGAAATACAGTACTTACCTTTGAACGTAGTTCTTGGTTCGAAAATATATATAAAAAGAATTGTTATTTTTCTAAATTGGTCTCGGATTTATTCTTTGAGGGTGTGTCTCATTTATTTCCTCTGTGAGTACATCAAATGCTTACCACTACCCTCTGAGAAGCCTGACTGCTCGCCCACACTACCACAAAAGAGAGCCTTAGTATTATTTACTTTAGCCTCTGTAAACCAACTGGGGACCCACTGGACTCTCTGCACAGTGTACTTCTTTTTAGTACACTATATAGAGAGCCAGCTCCCTCCAGTATATTTTTTATTTTGTCCACTTCTTTCAGTCACAGGACTGCCGCTCTCCGAGTCCAGTGGAAGGCGCTGGTGCATGGCCTTCAAGGCAGGATAAGTGTGGTGGCTACATTTGTTGTGCATTCATGCTGCAGAGGCACACAAGCAATACTTTTTTTAATCAGTAAAGCACTGCTTGTGTGTTGCCACTTGGTGCTCTAGTGCTTTCTAATCCGGGAACAGTGCAGTGTGTGCACAAGCCCCACATCTCTGACACAACAGAAATGCACAACAACAACACTGAGACCCATTTTCCAATGAATAGGAAATATACTCTTGCGGTAAGGGGCAGGACTTTGTTTCATTCCTTAAAACCAGGATATGTGGTGAACTCTGCCGGCTCAACTGTGCCCTTCTGCACTGGGTTATGTTGTTGCCCTTTCCCAATGAGTGAGCTATACAACCAGGTTGAATACAGTCAGTGCTCAGCTCTGGACAGCTCGATTTACTAATTAAAAGAACAGACATTATTACCAAGGTTAGTGCGCCACTGAGGCAGGAGGATGTCTCAGTGAGCCAAATGTTCACTGCTGACAAATTTGATTTCCGAGAGTTTATGAGTTTGACTTCTGATAAGGCAGGCTTAGCTTTCAGCATTTAGCGCTATATAGAGACACATTATTAATATAGCACTGTTGTAGTATGCTGCTACCTCATCAGTGAGGCCACAATACACTGCCAAATTAGGCAACCCACTAAAGAGATGCAAGCATCAATTCCTATTTTTTGTGGCAGGAGAGCAGTTATATGGCCTATCTAATCCCTGACCTGAACTGTAAGGTGAAGAATGCTCACAGCAAACAAACAAGCTCTGGCAAAGTAATAGAGCTTGCCTATGCAAGAGCTATTGGCTTTGCAAATGTGTTTTAGGCATGTTGTAGACCAGCGTGGCTGCTGTTCTGCATGGCTAAAAGTTAGTGGGGTAGAGGAAAGTGGCGCGGAGTGTCAGAGAGTGGAATGGCAAAGAGTGGAGTAGAGTGTCGTGTAGTGGAATCGCATAGATTGGAGTTGTGTATTGTGGCGTACAGTGGAGTGACAGAGCAGAATGGACTGGTGTAGTGTGCATTGGTGTAGAGGGTTGCAGAGTATAATGGCGTAGAGTGCAGCGGCATAGAATTCAGTGGCATACAATGCAGCGTTGTAGTGGCATAGATTAGACTGTTGCAAGTAGAGTGCAGTGGCGTAGAGTGCAGTGGTGCCGAGTGGACTAGTGCAGAGTGGAGTGGCATAAAGTACAGAGGTGTAGAGTGCAGTTGTGCAGAGTAGACTAGAGTGGCACAGAGTGCAGAGGCATAGAGTGGTGCAGAGTAGAGTGGTGCAGAGTAGAATATAGTGCTGTAGAGTGCAGTGACATAGAGAGCAGCAGTGTAGAGTGAAGTGGCGCAGAGTGCATTGGCATAGAATGCAGTAGTGCAGAGTAGAGTGGAATAGAGTACAGTATTGTAGAGTGTCGTAGAGTTCAGTGGTGTAGAGTGCATTGGTGTAGAGTGCAGTGGTGTAGAGTGGTGTTGAGTAGAGTGCAGTGGCATCGAGTACAGCGGCATAGAGCGCAGTATTGTAGAGTGTCGTACAGTCCAGTGGTGTAGAGTGGATTGGTGTGCAGTGCATTGGTGTACAGTGCAGTGGTGTAGAGTGGTGTTGAGTAGAGTGCAGTGGCATTGAGTACAGCGGTGCAGAGTAGAGTGCAGTGGCACAGAGCACAGTGGCATAAAGTGCTGCAGATTAGAGTGCAGTGGAGTGGCATAGAATAGAGTGGACTGGTGTATAGTGTATTGGTGTAGAGTGTTGCAGAGTATAGTGATGTAGACTTCAGTGGCATAGAATTCATCAGCGTACATTGCAGCGGCGTAGATTAGAGTGGTGCTTAGTAGAGTGTAGTGGTGCAAAGTGGAGGGGCGTAGAGTAGAGTGGCTTAGTATAGAATGGCGGAGAGTGCAGTGTTGCAGAGTAGAGTGTTGTAGAGTACAGTAGCAAAGAGTAGAGAGGCGTAGAGAGCAGTGGTGTAGAATACAGTGGTGCAGAGTACAGTGAAGTGACGTAGAGTGCAGTTGTGTAGAGTGTATTGGTGTAGAGTGGAGTGGTTTAGAGTAGAGTGGTGTAGAGTGCAGTGGCATAGAGTGGAGTGGTGCAGAGTGGAGTAGGTTGTCATAGAGTGCAGTGGTGTAGAGTAGATTGTTTCAGAGTAGAGTGAAGTGGTGTAGAGTGGAGTGGTGCAGGGTAAAGTGCAGTGCTGTAAAGTAGAGTGATGTAGAGTGTAATGCGTAGAGTAAAGTGGTGTAGAGTAGATTTGAGTGGCGTACAGTGGATTGGCATTGAGTGCAGTGTTGCAGAGTGGCATAGAGTGGAGTTGTGCAGAGTAGATTGGAGTGGCCTAGACTGTAGTGGTATCGAGTGCAGTGGTTTAGAGTAGAGTGTCGTAGAGTGCATTGGCATAGGGTAGAGAGGTACAAAGTAGAATAGAGAGGTGTAGAGTGAAGTGGTGTAGAGTGCAGTGGCGTAGAGTGGAGTGGTACAGAGTGGAGTAGAGTGAAGTGGCGCAGAGTGCAGTGGCATGGAGTGGTGTACAGTGAAGTAGAGTGGCGTAGTGTGGAGCATGCATAGTGTGGTATGACACTGCCATTACAGACAACACATTTTCAATTGAAATGACCAATACATTTGCAAAGACATACAGTTTTACTAATAAAACTACATAGCGCACAAACGATAATGTGTGGAAATGGCATCACCTAGTGTAATTATTTATTTTGATCATATTAAAGTATTTGCTTTCAACACACTTCAGAATTAACAAAACGTGCTTCATTTGTGTTTCTAATTCAGATATATTCTGAAATACTTGTACAGTTCATTTTTAAATGTTGTTGTGTGCTAGAAAAAACCCCTTTCCTAACCCCAGTATCCAGCAAGATTGTCACAAAAATCCTCTCAATTTGAAGTCAGAGAAAGACTCCCTTGGAAGACAGAGCCTTATATTTGACCTTTGAATGAACTGCAAATGTGAGGAGATAAGAACACGATTTACAGGCATGGTTACAGTAAGGAGAACTTGTGGAAGAATACAAGAGGAGTTGGTGTGAAAAGGCTTTGCTCCTTGGGAGGGGCAAACTCACCTGGGACAGCCTAATACAAATAAAGCCAGACAATGTGAGTTACAAACCGTAAAGCCAATGATAATCAGTGGGCAGAATTCATTTCCATAGAAGCTTACTGAATGTCCCAAAGAAGTCTTCAGCAGTCTTCAGAAGTCTTCTGGTAGGCTTCGACCTAAAAAGGAAGGTCCCCAGAGATATGCCGGCAATGATTACTGATATTGTGGGATGGGGATGCTATTCACTGCAACCCGTCAATACTGATACCAAATGAGGCATTTACTTGTTGCAGTAAATACTTCCTAACCTTAGATTTTAAAGTGAGAATGCGGCATTACACGAGGAATTGGAGATTACGACACTGATTTCCTTACGCTTGACAACCGTTTAACCTGAAGCATATTGCCAGGGATTTTTCCTGACAAAATGTGTCTGGGGAGATTTGCAGGGCCTGACACCTGACTACTCGGAATTCTGATCCCTGTGCCAACAACTATGCAACTCACATTATGCAGCGTGGGTCTAGTGTTGATATGTTGGGCTTGTCCATCCCCTAGCCCCTCACATTGCAACCAGAAGGCGGCTTTGCCTGCCGTAAATAACTGAACATTGTTTCCACATCTCTCACTCACAAGCCAAGGTAAACTGTGTCTCGAAAATCATTTTCTTTCTTTGCTGCGCACTCCACCTCAAAAGCACTTTTTCTAACTTGGGTTCGGTGAAGACCATTGACTTTCTCCAAGATCAGTGTCATTTCCCTGGAAATGCCACTGAAGGTTTTAAAAGTCATCTTTGTTTTTGTGAGGTCCCACTTTGGGTAAGCAGGAGTTCTGCTTGTTCTAAGGCAGGTATCTGATCGTGATGGGCTCCGGCGGAGTGAGCCCTGGAGACCTTAAGCACACCGGGGTATACTGTGGCCTTTTCGGGCTCCCAATTAAGCAAGCCCATGCCACTTACACCGGATCCCATGTGAAAGGCGATCACACAAAATGACAAAAATGTTATTTACGGTTCCAGTTTAGCAGCAGCGCTGACGTCTTGGGAACGAAAGTGGAAAAAACACACAACAGCCCAAAGTTCTCTATTCAATAAATCTCGGCCTGTCAAGCAGTATTTTTGTCACGTGTCTTCAGTGAAAACGACGCTATGCTTGTTCTACAGTTCAGGCATTTGGAACTATATGTCTCCATCTGGTGTAAAAAAAAAAAAAGACTGGAATATAGGATCCGAGTCATACATTAAAGAATTCCCCTTACTGAAGAAAAGACGTTGGAACGAACTGAAGCTGCAAAATAAACTGGATTTTCTCAGCCTAGTCCTTGGTGGGCGTAAAAAAACATAAATATCGCGCACATAAAAACTGGTGCAGCCGCAGACTTTGCAAAAACATAGCAAGGAAATGCTTAACAAGTATACGAGCCATTTGCTAACAGCGTGATGATTGCCTGAGGTCAAAGGTGTCCCATGGAGCCATGAGAACGAGCAAGTGTACATTGTTGTCTGCCAGAGTTTGCAGTGAGCACTTGCTAGGCTATTTCAGAGGTTTTACAGCGTAGCTCTTCCAGGGTTTTCATTGTTTTCAGTTGCATTAGACATCGTCTGCATGTGAATTGGGTTTAAAAAACTGATCACGTTTTCCTGGTAGATTGAGGTTCATCTACATCTTGATTGCTACCCTAATCTACACAAATCATTTTAATGGATTAAAAGATCTTGACGGCTATGGGGGGGGCGTGGTCTCGCTACGCATGGAGTGAGACGCACGCCGAGGGAGCTCCGGCCAGCCGCTGCCTTAATAAACTTTTAAAGCGGCATTGGGGCTTCCCTGGCGACGCTGCTTGGAACGCCTGGACATCGGAAGGGACCGGGCATCCTCTGCCCGCTCGGTGCACGCTGTAATGTTGGGCCTCAGGCCCACATCATACAAATGATTGACACTGACATCATGAGGGTTAGTGTAATAACTGGCCACGAGCACGTGCACCCGGGCCCTTTTATTGGCTGGGGCCACGTCACTCGTGACACCCGTGATGGATGGGTGTGGGGGTGCAGTGTGTCCAGCCCTCAAGGGAGTGGCTGGGAGTACAGCTTCCTGCGGAACACTAGAACGTGTCCGGCAGGACACTACATTCCTCCCCAACTTTATTGAAGAACAAGTAAAACTTTAGTCCAAACCTGTGGGGACAAAACAAACAGTTAACAGAAATACCACAGGGTCCATCAGTCTTCTGAGTCAGGTGGCGGGAAGACATCAGACATGGGCCCGGGACTCGGCCTGCAGCAGGACCATCTCGGCGGGCACTCGTAGTTTAACCTGAGGGGCTCAGGACACGACCGCTGGCTTGGAGACGTCCACTGCACACTGTTGGCTCACAGATGACGACGTGTCTTGCAGTCTTGCATGGCTCCGCTCTGCTGACGTCGAGGATGGTCTGTGGTGAATTCTAACAGTTCATATAGTGGGTTGCGTCATGGACATGGATGGAGTCCCTGGTGAAAGTTCCTGGAGGTGTTGCCTGATCAGTTGTCTCTGTGGAACCGCTTGGCTGTAACCAATAACTTGTCGGTGGGGCAATGTCTCTTCTCACTCTCCCGCCTGGGGAGGCCCGTTGTCGGGGTTGCTACGGGACTGCAGGAGGACTGCACTGGGGCTGCTTGTGTGCCGACTGGGGGCAGCTGCAGGACTACCGAGGAGCCGTTACTGAGTCTCACGCACAACCCGCGAGGGTAGATGAGTCTTGGTTAAGACTTGCTCTCGCTGCTGCGGTTCAGGTGTGTGCCATGTTCCCAGGTAGCCTCTGGTTTCTTTTGTCGGCTGGTGTGGCAACCAGGGAGGACTCCAGTACATTGGTACTCTAGGAGTGATGTTGTTTGACGCTGGTGCTGAGGGCTGGCATGATGGCGGTAGCCAGCCGTGTGGTGAGTCGGAATGACAGGTGGTGGTGACTTGCTGGGAGAGTTGAAAGTTAGGAGGGACTTAGCTGCCAGGTGTCTCTGTCGTGCTGAGATTGATGATCTTTGGTGGCGGCTTGGCACGGCGAGTGTGCAGATCTTCTCTTGCCTGTCTTGGGGGCCACTGCCGACTCCATCTTGAGGCCGTGTGAAGAGGGACACTTGGTGCTGATCTCCACCCACGGCATCTGCGGCCTGGAGCATGGATGCCGTTGACTTGGACTGCCGACCCTCTGGGATGGACGGTCACCTGGGGAAGCGTCGGGGAGAGACGAGGATCGCGCTTGCTGCGGCTTGTGTTTGGTTCTCCTGTGAGGCTGTGTCCAGGGACGTCGGTCTGCCTTGGTGGCTGTCTGGTGTGTCTGGGTGTGCTCTCGGCTTGCTGTGTGAGTCCTCGGTCTTCTCCTCCTGTTGGTCTTTTCACCACACCTGTGTTCGTCCAGTTTTCGGTGTGACAGGGCTGTCACTCTTCTTCCCTTCGGGGTGACAGGGCTGTCACTCTTCGTTTCTCGAGGGTGTTGCGCTGGGACCTCGAGGCGGCGCTGTCGTGGCGCCTGCTTCTGCCTTTGTTCCGGCGTGCTTGTCGGGACTGGTCACTTCGTGTGACGTGCTCCTTGCTTGCTGTGCGACGTCCGGTCACGTGTCGCCCCGTTGTCGGAGCGCCTTTCGCTGTGGCAGCCTGCCACGTGGAGTGTGCGACTCCTCTCTTGCCTGTCGTGGGTCACTGCTGACTCCGTCCTGAGGCGGTGCGAGGGAGGACACTCTGTGTTGCTTTTGGCCCACTGCGGGGCTTCGATGGGGCGGTGGAGACGTGGATGCTCTCCTACCTGCATTCAGCAGTGCTTCTTTGTGGAGATGTCTCTGTCTCCTGGGTGCTCGCCCGTTCGTCAGGTTCACTGGCGCTGCCTTCTGCGCGCATCTGACTTAGCGCGCTCCATCTTCTCCTTGGGCGTTTTCTTCGGGCAAGTGGTATGCCTGCGGTGTTGCTTGCGATTATTTCTGTGTACCAGGAGGAGCGAGTGAGGTGATCTCTCCTCCGGCGGTGGCGTTGGGCAGCCACGTGTGGTGCGTGCTCTGCACCAGTCTTTCTTGTGCTTTTGGTTGGGATGGCTACCTTGAGACGTTGCTGCCTGGCTGGTCTTCCGCTCTTGCTGGTGGTGGCTGTCTTTGGCATTGCTTCCTTTCTGTGGATAGTGGAAATCATAATGACAAGTCCGCTGGATCTCTGTGGAGAGGTCCGCTCTCCTGGGCGCCTGTCCCTGCGCCCTTCTGGTTTCGTGCCCTCGGTTCTCTTCTCGGGCGTCCTCTTCTGATACTTGTGTGCCTATTCCTCTTCTTTGCTGTGGTAGTCGTTCACCGCTCGGGGTGTATGTCACAGTTTATTCGCTTGTGGTGGCATCAGACAGCCACTCGAGGTTTGTGTACAGTGCACTTCCTTGTGTACCCTTATCTCCTCGGGGACTTTTCCTTCTCTTCTCAGGCTGATACTTGGTGAGCCTTTTCTGTGTGTGGCTTCTTGGGTCTCTTTGCTGAGAACTTAAGATTCTCCCCTTCATTTGGAGCCTTTCAGGTCAATGCAGGGGCACTGCTGGATTGAGTCCTTGACTGCTTGTCTTTCTCCTGCTTAGTGTGGCTGCTGGGCTCATTCAGCTAACATATTTGTGAGGCAGAGTTTTGGTGGCCTGGCAGTGCTCTCTTCACATTCACCTTTGGCCCTGACAGCCTTCAGTGTTGCTGGCGTTTCCTCGCTTGTTGGTCCCGTTTTGGTTTGTTTCTCCTTTTTAGGTCGAGCCTCGAGTAGCGCGCAAGCGCTGCTTAGAGGCGAAGACTTTTAGTAAGCGAGTTTGGAAAGCAGTCCAAAAAACGCTCGTGCGTCGTGGCTGGCCTTTTTGGGATGGGTACGCGCGGCAAACATGTGTTTCCAATTATCGTGCCCAGACGCGGGCGCGATAATTGTAAACACATGCCGGCAAAAGGCCATGACGCACGAGCGTCTGGTCAGCTGAGCAGGCTGCCGCGCTCGCTCGCCCTCGCCCCCTCCGCTCCTCTCGTCCCCGCTACTCTCTTGTTCACAGGGTGTCCGCACAGGCCAGTCAGTATTAACCTGTTTTACGAAGCGAGATTTACAGCCAATGGGGCCCATATAACAACCACCCCCCACCAGATTACGTCCTCGCAATCGAACCTACTTCTACCCAGAGCGCACGGGAGCCCTGCACACCTGCGCAGAAGAGGCTGCAGCTGCGCGAAATCTGCCTAAAACCAAATTAGTCCGGTGGAGCAGAAGGCGGTCCGTTGAAGCGTTTCGTGTAGAACTGTTGGTTTTTTGAGTGGTCGGAATACCGCGCAAATCGGTGCAGTGACAGAAGAACCTGACAGGACATAATAGATATTCGAGGCTCGTGCGCAGACACTGCGCGCAACGGTACTCCTGACCCCACTAACATTGCTCAAAAAGTTTTCATCGCCTTTCCGTTTAGTGCCTACTGAAGCTGGCTGCTTTCCGTACCTTAAAAGTGACGGGCTTACTACGCTCCCCATTGAACCCTCCTCGGGCAAATATCCGCGCATTTAAAGAAATGGCTCGCATCTCACTCCGCGCTACAAACTTAAACATAGCTCCTAGTCCAATGTAGTTTTACTCTCTGGGAGAAACACCCCTGTCAGCAGCTGACGTCCCGGGGTAACGGGAACATGCCCGCTTCTCTCCCTCACGCCCCCCTTGCACCATTGCGGGGCAGAAGCAGTTCATACAGGATCACGCAGGGTCGTAGAGCACGGGCTACCCATACCCACTTCTACAAAACACCTTACCCCGTGAAGATCGCTTACCTCGGGTGGCGTCCTGTTCCTGAGTTCCAGGTGGATCCTCTTCTTCATGTCCATCCTCCACCAGCCGATCCAATAATCGATAATCACGAAAGCCGACTCTCTGGGATCAGCTGGATCCACCCGCGCCTGCACAACACTAACCTGATCTCTAGTGGGCGGAGCCTACTTGGGACTGAAGGCCTAGTCCGCCAATCACGGCTTGAGTTTAGATCCCCAAGTCTAGGAATGACCAATGATGGGCCGCAGAGGATGGCTGATTGGGGATGCAGCGCAAGCGTTCCATATAACGCGGCGGGGCCGAGAAAGCGGTTCCGCTAGAGTATTCTGAATGATACGGAGGCTGGTGTTAGGTAAGCGGCGCGACACACACCTACCCAGCTGCGGGATCCACTGGCCGTGATCTGCCAGTCCCCTTAATATGAGGGATCCTCTTGTCAGGGAGTTACCACCCCTGCAGGATCTGAGTCTCCTCCCACGTGATGCTGGATCTGCTTTCATATATCTTCGGCAGGAGGGTAATCTGGAGCCAGGTTACAAATTCTTGATTTGCTGTTGGGATATATGCGTTGGCAAGCAATTTTCTTTCCCCACGCCCGTTCCTCATCCCTTAGTGCTTTCTATAGTCAATCCGCGCTCTATTTTAAGCGCTTTGAAATTGCTGATAAAGATTCGGGACTGGGACGTAGAGATTCTACCCTTCGCATACAATGCTTGCTCATTATTTCTGATTCTAAAAGTCCCGAAAGCTAATTCTTGAAAATTATTTTGTCATATCCTCCATATTTCATTTTTTTGCCCCTTATTTCTCTCTAATTTAGAGATTCTCGGGCTGCATTGGAACTTTGATCTAGTCTTTCCTCGGTTTCATCGTCCACATCTGTATTTGTATCACTGTTGCCTTCTCCACCCAAACATATAGGGGCAACATTTGTTTCAAGTTCTACAGTCCCTCACTTTCAGTTTGGTTATCGGGCAGATCATTACTTAGTCCTACCTTTATTCTTTGTAGCACAATTTTTGTCATGTTTCCCCATGTTGTGTGGTTTTTGGGCCGAGGACTTTTCTATTCCTCGGTAGTTTGTGTCCCTTTCAGTGGTGCTTAGAAATGTCCATGCTTTGGTAAAGTTCGAATTAATCGGCTGCACCTTTTTAAAAAGACTTGAACAGTAAAAGAGGTGGTGCATGACAGCACGCAAATACTTCTAATTACTGTTACAGTAGTGGAGAGGTGTGGTGCAGTAGTGGAGAGGTGTGGTGCAGCGGCCAGGGCAGCTGACTTCGGAGCACAGGGTTCACAGTTCGATCCCCGGCTCCGGCGGCAGCTCAGCTCAGCACCATGTGACTCTGGGCAATAGCTCACTTAATTTCCACTCCGGCCCCCCGCCCCTTGAGACTCGTAAGGAAACCTTAGTTAGCAGTTTGATATAGACCATTTTTGTGGGGCCAAAGATGATTTGTATATTGTTGATACTCTTCTTTAATTGGGAGCGGAGCGAAAAAAACAGAATGTGCCCAGAGTCATTTAGTGCCCGAGTTGTGCATTCCATGGGTCACTTTAGTGCCCGAGTTGTGCATTCCATGGGTCACTTTAGTGCCCGAGTTGTGCATTCCATGGGTCACTTTAGTGCCTAAGTTGTGCATTCCATCGGTCATTTAGTGCCTGAGTTGTGCATTCCATCGGTCATTTAGTGCCCGAGTTGTGCATTCCATCGGTCATTTAGTGCCCGAGTTGTGCATTCCATCGGTCACTTTTGTGCTAAGCTCATCCTTTTTAAACTATCTAAGACTATTATTTTTGAAGTGCATTTTAATCCATTCCATTAGGTTTCTTTTAAAAATCCTGATGCACATCTCGCTGTAATACATTTACTAAAGTGTCATTTAAAAAAATAATAATCTGGAAGGATACACTTCAATATTGGGGTGTGAACAATGCTAAGAAAAAGTCATCTTTGGGTCCTATTGGATTTGCTAATAGGTTTGAACCGTGATGCACAGCATCGCCGATGCTGTACAGAATGGCTAAAGAATTTAATAAAATGCTAAAACTTTTGAAATGGTTGCAGCGTTATTTTGTAGGTGTGTGCATGCAGTCATTTATTTCCTTATTTTTAGGGAGGGGTGCATAATGAACAAGCATTGGCATAGCCAAAAAGTCTCACCTTTGGAACCTTATAAGTGTTTAGCCATGCAACAGTTGATGTTGTTTCACCAAGGATATTGTGCTGCATAACTAAATACTTATAAGGTCCGAAAGGCGAGACCTATTGGCTATGCCAATGCTTGTTTTTGTTTGTTACTGGTGCAGTTATGCGCAATGGCCATTAGGTGGCAGTACCGCACTATTCATAGGCCCGGGCAGCTTTCCTGATGCTGCGGGCCTAGCGGGACATCGAGGACTTCGGTGCCTCACAGACAGACATCCCTGGGCGGCGCCTCGCAGAAGGGGGTGAGGAGCCTTCGGACCATGGAGCCACAGGTCTTTCAAAACAGGTACGGGCTCTCTTTGTTTATTATTAATGATGTGCACTCTTCTTGTCGGGGCTGGCTTTTGAAGGGCAGTCTCTTTAACACTTGCTGTGTTCCATCGAAGAGGGGTCACTGCAGCTGCTCTTGAGTGCGTCTGTGTTTCTTATTTGCCAAGCTGCGTCTGGCAGTCCTCTTGCTAATCCAGTCCTTGACGGGGCTGCTGCATATGCAGGGATTTCCTCGGTGTGGACGTGTGGGCGCACTGTAGCCACGCGGCCGCCCGGTGGCACCGCAGGCCTTCTCTCCACAGGCCGCGTCGGACGCTGGGAATTATGCTGGGGTGAGATGCCCTTGCGGGCCGGTGGCAACTCTCTTTGCGGTCTCTTTACACCGGTCTTCCCGGTAGGTGGTGCTGCTTGTTTCTTCGCCGAGGGGGTTATCGAAACGGACGCTACGCACTTCGGGCAGCTAGCGGCCTCGCACTAACATGCAGCCCTCACTCCTTGTTTCATCATGTGCTCAGGGTGCTGTCCCCTTACGTTAGGGGCCGCGGCAGTCGTACCTCCAGCTGCAGGCCTTGGAGGTGGATGAACACACCAGTGCAGGGTCCTCGCTGGCAGGGTGCGCACCGATCTGGCGGCTGGTAGCCTTCTCACTCCTGCGCATACTGCAAGTGCCGGGTGCCGCTTTACACCTGTGCGGTCGGGCAGCTTGTCTAACGATTGCAGGTGAGAGGCCCGGGACCTTTGGGGGGAGCTGGTGGCCGCCAGTAGCGTTGGTGGAAGACTCATTCACCGGCAGGTAGGGGCGCGGCCGGATTTGATGGGTGCACTGCGACTCTCTTGGTGTGGCCGGCTGCCGGTGAGGTTTGTCTGCTGCGTTGTGGCAGGGTCGCAGGCTATCTAGCCGCTGCGGGCCGTTTGCTGCGCTCGCATGGGACTTGCCTGCTGGAGCGGGTGGTGTTCTGGCTTGCTACCTGGTTCTCTTCACGTTGGGCGGCCTCGCCGGATTCTCGGCCTTCGGGTCTTTGACAGTGCTTTTCCCCTGGCTCGTCGACCTGCTGGGACAGTTCGTCACTGCCGGGTAGCCTCTGGCTGTATGGGCGAGGGAACGGGGCGAAGTTGCGGGGTTCACGCTTACCCCAGGACCGCCCGTTCACTCCCTTCCCCTTCTGGCATCAGGGGGATTGAGGCACGGCTGGACTCCAATTGTCGCTCCACGGGCTGCCGAGAGTGGCGTCGTGCCAGCTCACCTCTTCCGGTGTTGGTGGCCGTGGATATCACCGTGGGGGCGCCGTCTCTCAGGCACGTTTCCTTTTCTTCCCCCAAGAGGGACGATGAGGTGCCGGGCTATGGGCACGCGGGTTCAACTACCCGCCTCGTCGCCAGTGTAATGTTGGGCCTCAGGCCCACATCATACAAATGATTGACACTGACATCATGAGGGTTAGTGTAATAACTGGCCACGAGCACGTGAACCCGGGCCCTTTTATTGGCTGGGGCCAAGTCACTCGTGACGCCCGTGATGGATGGGTGTGGGGGTGCAGTGTATCCAGCCCTCAAGGGAGTGGCTGGGAGTACAGCTTCCTGCGGAACACTAGAACGTGTCCGGCAGGACACTACACACGCCTCGGACTTCTGGTAGTGGTACTCCGAGCGGTTCAAGGCCGGGCCCCGGCCTGAGTGCACGCAGCCGCCATTTTATGCCTCCCGGGCTCCGGAGCGTCTTTGGTCAACGAGGGCCCGCATCATCCCTTTATTGCCACACCCGGGGGCCCTACCTGATTTCCTGGGGTCCGGGGCGGAGGTCCGCAGGCCCGGACCCCCCTGCTTTGGCGCATGGAGGGTGTGCTGCTTTACAGTGGCTATTACTGCCACCATCTTGGGCCTTCTGACGCAGTTCGTGGGAGCGGGCCGCGGAGTCCTGGCCCAGCTTTCTGCCATCCCCTGGTGACACCGCTTGTGCGCCTGGACACCGGTGGTATCCGGACATTGCTTGCCTGCCTGGTGCACCCTCCGGCCGCTGGCGGCGGTGCGCTCGGTGGTTCTGGAGAAGGGGCCCGCAGCGGGTGCCCGCGGCCGCCATTTTGGATCTTCCCAGGCCCCGGAGAGCTCCTGAAGACGGGGGCCTGCCACTGACACTCTGCAACACCCTGGTGAGCCTTGTCTGACTCCCTGAGCATTGGAGCGGGGGCCTGGCGGCCTGGGCCCACAGCTCTATCACACGAAGGGTGTGCCGTCCCACCGTTGCTGAGACTACTGCCGCCTTGGGCCTGCCGGCGCGGCACGGGGGAACGAGCTACCGAACTCTTGGCGGACCACCCATCCTAGCACCTGCCCTCTGGGGGTCCTGCGAGGCTGCCTTCCGAGCCGAGGTGAGTGGCAACACACACTGGATTACCTTCCACCATCCCATCTGCTAGAGGCCCACGTCGCAACTGGGCCCTGGACTGGCCATACTGCTCTCCTGGCTTCTCCCTCCTGAAGGCCCGCTGGAGGGGCTACTCTCCTTATTCACAAGCCTTTGAGCTCCTGGTCTTATTCTGCGCCCTTATCCTCTGCCTGGGGTGTGCTCCCTGTGGGTCCCTCCGATACTACTTCCCTGAACTCTGCTGCCGGGACACGTCGGGGAGGCCTGGAGACTCGCATTGTGGGCCTGGCTCAGCACGGGCCCCCCACTTGAACTTTTCTGTGGCACTCATTCCCGTGCGCTCTTGCGGGTGACTCCCTGCCCTGGCTACATACCTGGCTCTGGCTCCTGAGGGGCGTGGGGAACCACCGCACCTGCTGGGGGTTCACGGGGGGCCCACAAGACTCCCTCCTTCACTCGGCTGGTGACTCTGCCTCTCTCATGCGGCTAGGGGGAGGCTTGGGGGCCTCAGACTCTGAAAGGTCGGACCTTTGTTTCCTGCTCCTTACCTGCGGACCGCCCTGCTCCTGCACACTGTGGTGGCCTCTATTATCTGCAGGGGGAGGCACCCGGCCTCCTGCTACACTCTCCCGCTCTGGCCCCACGTCTGGCGCGTGGGTGCCTGAGGGGTCATGCCACGCTCTAAGGCTGGGAAAGACACAGCTGCACCCCCGAAGGACAACGCTCTCTTGGCATTAAAGCAACGATACTCCGAAGGGGGGGACAAGGTGGGAACGGTCCTGGCTCATCGCCTTCGGAAGCGGGCCGCAAAGGCTCACACTGCTAAAATTAAATTAGATGATGGCACGTGGGCTACCACTGAAGCCGCTAAACTGAAGGCCTTCCATAACTACTACTCATCTCTTTATGCACGGGACCCACCCAACCTGGATCAGATTCAGGCAGTACTGGGGGAATGTAACTGGTCTCCGATCAGTAGACACCACGCACAACTCCTCGAAGACCCACTCACGCTGGAGGAACTTACAGGTGTGCTGAAGGACCTTCCTCTTGGTAAGTCCCCGGGCCCCGATGGCCTCCCGGTTTCTTTCTATCGCACTTTTCTCCCGCAGCTACAAGAGCATTTGCTTCGCCTTTTTAATTCTTTCTCAGATACTGGAGGACCCTCCACCTCTATGGCGCTGGCTGAGATTGCATTGCTCCCCAAACCAGGGAAGGATCCCACGTTATGTTCCTCTTTCCGCCCCATAGCACTTCTAAACACAAACCTCAAACTCTACACCAAAATTCTGGCCAAACGACTCGACCCACATCTACCTGGGCCTATTGAGCCAGATCAGGTTGGTTTCATCCGACATCGGCAGGGCGCGGACAATGTGCGGCGCATCACGCATTTGGTTGGGAAGGCTCATCACTGGAATATACCCGCGTGCTTATTATCACTCAATGCTGAAAAAGCATTTGATCGGGTTGACTGGGCCTTTCTCAGGGCAGTCTTGCATAAAATAGGGTTAGGACCCCAGATGATTGCCAGGATTATGGCTCCCTACCTCTCACCTCAAGCCCAGGTCTGAGTCAATGGCCAACTCACGGGTCCTATTTCTATTCATAGGGGCACCCGACAGGGATGCCCTTTATCCCCCCTATTGTTTGCCCTTGTTGTAGAGCCTCTTGCCATCATGATACATCACTCTCCTAACATTACGGGCATAGTTCACGGAGGTGTGGACCATAAAATAGCTCTGTTCGCGGACGACCTCCTCCTCACATTGTCTAGCCCACGCTCCTCTCTACCTGCCCTCCATGGGTTGCTCCAGTCTTTTGAACTTGTCTCGGGCCTCAAAATCAATCACGCTAAATCGTGGGCCTTGAATCTCACAATCCCTGACTCGGAGCTCCCTGACTTCAATCCCTGGTCCCGTACCAATGGGCGTCTCACTCCATTCGGTACTTAGGTCTCAATTTGACCCCTAACCTTCAAACGTGGTCACAAGCCAATTGGCAAGATTGTAAAAAGGACGTTTTTGGAAGAGCTGCGAACGTGGAAATCTCTTCCCCTTTCCTGGCTGGGCCGCCTGAACGCGGTTAAAATGTCAGTGCTCCCGAAAATATTATATTTATTTCAAACCTTGCTCACACCTTTTCCGCAGCATCAGATCCAGAATCTTCAGCGCAAACTCACTACCTTTATATGGGGAGGGCAACGGCCATGCTTTTCTAATAAAATACTTATGCTTCCGAGGGACAGGGGGGGGCTGGCATGCCCCAATTTGATGGAGTACTATTGGGCCTCTCACCTTCGATTTATTTTGGAATGGATTGCGTGGGAAAGCGAGAAGGTTTGGTTTCATATGGATAGGTCGGTGGCCTGCAGACCCATATGGGATCTCGCCTGGCTCCCGCGGGAGGCTCGGCCACGCAGTGCTTATATGGCCATCCCAACAAAAACTGTCCTGGATATTTGGGATAAGTTAGCATTGTCCAGGGGTCTCACCTCTTTCTCTTCCCCTCACACCCCTATAACACGCAACCCACACTTCCCGCCCACCCTGCATTCGCATGCCTTTTCGGCCTGGTCGGATGGGGGATGCCGGACACTCCGGGACCTTTTCCAGGGAGCTGCCTTCAAATCCTTTGAACAATGTAAACGGGACTTCCATCTCTCCGAGGGGGCTAGGCTACAATATCTTCAACTTCGGCACTGGGTACAGGCATCATCCTCCACTCAGGGAGCCACCCGTCCTTTTACCCCCTTTGAACGGCTGGTGCGCTCCTTCGATGACTCCAGGGGCCTGATCTCTCGCACATACCAAGTTCTTCAACACGCCCCCCATGCTACTCCACATACCTACCAGTCACGATGGCAATCCGATACCTCCACAGACATAAGGCCTTCACAATGGGATCACCTCTGGCGCGACATCCCGAGGGTTTTTCGCAGCATTTCTCAGAGGGAAACTGCATGCAAGGTTATGACGCAATGGTATTACACCCCCCACAAATTGCACAAAATGTTTCCCGACTCTTCCCCTACCTGATGGCGCTGCACGAGCGCTGTTGGAGACTTTCTCCACATCTGGTGGTATTGCCCGCTTTTGACAGCCACAGCAAACAGGTGCTTAGTTACCCATTGCCCGAAGCCCTGTCCACAGTCATCTTAGGCCTCAAGCCAGTGAACCTACTTGCCATGACGCGCAGGGATTGGCATCTAAGCTTGCACATGCTCGGCGCAGCTAAACAAATCATAGCATTATACTGGAAGAAGGCTGAAACGCCTCCAGTGAACGTCTGGTTCACTCGCCTGTGGCGTACCATGGCCATGGAATTACTCACGGAGCGACTACAATTTCGTGATACTAAATTTACCAAACTTTGGCAACCATTGATAGAATATTTTGGCAAACTTGATCATGCCCATCTCCAGCCCCCGAGGCTCCGGGCTTTACACCTATTCGAAGATAATGTACTCCCTGCTGATGCGGACAGACTCTGGGGACCCAATAAAAACGCCGACTAATACCTCCACTACATGGAGTTGTCTCTCTAAGATCTTCCACTCCCTTTCACATATGTTCACCTCCCCTTGCAGGGGGTCGGTTCCTGGACCCGGGACGCCTGGCTCCTCATGCCTACACATCACACAGCCCCTTTCTCCAGCTGGGGTCCTTCACCACCTAGGCCCCTCCCACATGCAGGATTGCCTCTCCCCCCCTTAGGTAATGCTCTTGAACAATGATAGCTCTGTGAGGCACCCCTGCTTTGTTTTTGATGCTTTCATTCGCCGATCTTTTGGAATGTTTCCCGATGTGTTCCTCTCTCTCCTCTTCTCTCCCTCTGGTCTTTTCCTCCTCTTTCTTTTCCCCTCTCTTCCCTTTTTCTGTCCTTTGATATCTTGACTGTTGCATTGGTTTTTTTTATTCGTATTCTCAATAAACAGATTTGAAACAAAAAAAAGCAACGCTACTTAAAAACAAAAAACAAAAAAAAAAGATCTTGACAGTTCGCAAAAGTCCCCTTTCTAGGTCGAGCCTAGCGGCAGCGCGCATGCGCTGCTCGCTCTGCTAGGCATGCTGCATTAGGGTATGCACTAGCAGCCCCGCCCACTCTCCGCACATATTGTCATTGGCTTTGTGTCATTGTCCTTCTTAAATGGTGGCTTCTTATTCGTAAATGGGCTTGTTAGTTCTGCCTTGGTACCGCCTTGTCTCCATTTGTTACCGCCCATAACGACTGGACCTTTTACTTTGCTCGTTACACGGCCTGCTTTATCTAGGGGGTGAGCACTATTTTTGCTACTGGCACTGATGGGGACGATGGCGGCGGCTTTTTTTTTGTATTTGCATAATAAGCGCGGCGCCCGCTTTAGGGACACCACGCTCATTTTAAATTTAATTGTATTTAACTTTCATGTTAAGCGTGGCGTCCACTTCTGGGACACCGCGCTCTGTATAATTTTTTTTTTTTTTAACTTTCATAGTGAGCGCTGTGCCCGCTTCAGCAATACCGCGCTCTGTTTGTTTATTTATTTTTAACTTTAACACTGAGCGCGGCGCCCGCTTCAAGGACACCGCGCTCAGTGTTAAAGATAAAAAACAAAACAAAAAACTGAGCGTGGTGTCCTTGAAGCGGCGCCGCGCTCAGTTTTAAACTTAAACAACCATTTGCACAATTCAATAGGTCTCGCATTTACACGAGTTTAAGCTATTGGCATTGTAAATGACAATGCCTTTTATTTATGTTTTAAAAAACAAAACAAAAATAATAGGAATTGTCATTTACAATGGCAATAGCTTAACTCGCGTAAATGCGAGACCTATTGCATTGCAAATGCTTGTTACTTCTGGCAGCAGGTAGCATTAATATTTTGTAATACTGCGTGTTATCAAATCTTCAAAAAGTACAAGAAGAAGGAAAGAGAGATATAGTGCAGGCTTCACGTTAGCCCCCTTCCGCCACTGGCATTCATGTGTTTTTCACGGTTTGTCATTTGTTGCATGAACTGCCCACCAAGCCCACAGCATTTCATGGATGGTTACAGTGTCCCATTTGTGTTCCCATTATGTTTTAGTGATGGAGCATCAAGGAGATCTTTTATTAAGTCGGGGACAGGTGAACTATTAAACTATAAGGAGGTGAGCCATTAATGTATAAGTAGATCTGGGAGGAGTGCATTTTAGAGGCAGGCACAAAAGAACTCCATATGGAAAAACGTGCCTCTTGCTTCTTGTCCAGTGCTGGCAGCACTAAGAAAACCAAGAGAAAGCACTTGACATTAATTGTGCTGTGAGCTATCCCTTTTAGGTCTCGGCTAGACAGCGCATGTTGTGTTTAATTTGTAGGCTTCAATCCACCCACAGGCATCACATTTGCTCATTCCATTGTCTATCTCATGTTCTTTGTCACCATTTGTCCCTGGCATGCATGGACATGCCTCTTCTTGTGTTTATCCCTCCCCCCAGAGCATGGACCAAGTAATTGTAAACATCCACTGCTCCCGTTTTTACAACGATTTTAGAACCTACTTTTTCTTTCTTTTTCAGCACTCTACTCAGTGCTTGTGCTTTTACCAGATCCATCTCCTCCCACCCGCCCTCATGCCCCATCCACTGATCACCCCCTCCCAGTCATTGTTTTTCCCTTTGTTGCTACTTTCCGTTTCCCCACCTTCTCCCTTCCTTCGCTGCTTGCTGCCTTGCACCGCCCAGTGCTTGTCCCGTCCACAGATCACCCCCTCTCTCTCCCCCATTACTGCTTTTCCCTTCGTTGCTGCTTTCTGTTTCCCCAACCACCTCCCTCCCATCTATGCTTGCTTGCTCGCACCTCCTGGTGCTTGCCCCATCCATAAATCACCCCCTTCCTCGACCCCGTTACTGCTTTAAACCCCCATTGTAGTCTGTTTCATTCTAGTGAGTGGTGGTGTTCTGCCTTTTAATGTCCTGCTATCGTATAGCAGACGTGCTGATTGGAGCATGTGTGCACGGCTGCTATTACTTGGCACACATGTAGCCTCTGTTTATTTTCAGTGTATGTGGAAACTAGGTGTGTATGCCTGTTTCAACCATATGTGGTTGTTCAGCAATGGTGTTTATAGCTGGAAAATCATACCTGAAGAGAATCAGGTATGTGTTATCAGAGGGCATGTCAGAGCTTCTAAAGTACCTGTGTCTTTTGCTGTAATTGCATAGCCACGTTTCTCCTGAACAAAATGATTGACCTGTACATGTCTCACCTTGTTGCTTCTCATTTCATAGAGTGGGACTCTATTCTTCAAATTTCTCCTGCCGGGACACTTTCTTACTTTTTCCGCATTTACTGGTGAAGTGTTTCCGTGCGCCATTGTTGCTTAACTTGAATTCTCTTCAAAGGAGCCAGGCTGAGTCTTGATGTCATCAAGGTCTGTCCGCCCCTCAGTGTCCATGGCAAAAGTATTCCTTTTAATGTGGTTTCCGATGCGATGCATTTCCTCATGTTCACTACTGTAAACCAGCATAACACTGTAATTCTTTCTGTTTTTTCTGTGCAGTTTTATATAGCGCCAACACCACCCGAAGGTATTGGAGTGCTTTACATTAGCACCAGTTACTTTACAAAAGGACACCATAAACGTGACGGATATACTGTCCGCCAAATTACAATTCCATTATTTCCTATGGAACTTGTAATACGGTGAACAGAATATCCATCATGTTTGTGATGGAGCATCCTATCCGCCAATATTGTAATCAGGCCCTTAATCTCTCCAAGGAATCTCACATTTGCAGTTGGTTGCCCGTCCACCTCCTGCCCGCCACTGCTTGCATGCTGAACTCCGTTGCACAGACCTCTTCTTCCCCCAGATCCCCTCCTCCCCAACTCAGCTTTTCACATTTGTTTTTTCTGTGCAGTTTTATGGAGCACCAACATCACCCAAAGGTATTGGAGAGCTTTACATAAGCACCAGTTACCTTTTTTGTGCAGTTTTATGTAGTGCCAACACCACCCAAAGGTAATGGAGTGCTTTACATTAACACCAGTTACTTCTCATTAGGACACCATAAACTTAAGTAAATCACTAAGGGCCTGATTACGATCTTGGCAGACAGTGTTGCTCTGTCACAAATGTGACGGATATCCCGTCCGCCATATTAAAATTCCATTATTTTCTATGGAACTTGTAATATGGTGGACAGGAGATCCGTCACATTTGTGATGGAGTATCCCATCCGCCAAGATCGTAATCAGCCCCTTAATCTCTCAGTGGCATCCCGCATTTGCTGTTGGTTGCCCATCCACCTCCTGCCCGCCGCTGTTTGTATGCTGAACTCCATTGCACAGACCCCTTCTTCCCCCAGATCCCCTCCTCCCTCAACCCTGCTTTTCACATTTGTTTTTTTTTTGCGCAGTTTTATGTGGCACCAGTGCTTAATTTGAGCCGGTGCTTTCCGGTGCTCGGCACCGGCACTTAATTGGTTTCCGGTGCTCAGCACCGGCACCTAATTGTCAACACCAAACTTAGAACAGTGTACCACATGGTGGCGCTGCTCATCTAATTTAGAGATGAGCAGAACAACGGTTGTTTAGGAATACAATATACATTACAAATTGGTAATACCTGCCTCCCCAGCCATTCCTTTAGCTTTGAGGACCAGGAATAATCAGAACGGTCGCATTCTGGTCACTATTGGCCCAGATCCTACTGAAACACAGTTACGCTTTAATAAATGCCTATCCCACATCGACAGGTGGTTGAGCTCCAATCACCTACAATTAAATGGAGCCAAGTCTGAGGTCATGCTCTTTGGCAATGCAAAGGAGCATTGGTCCGCCGACTGGTGGCCATCCCATCTTGGCCTCTGTCCCACCCCCACATCGACGGTGCGGAACCTAGGTTTCCACATGGACAACCAATTGTCCATGAAGAACCAGGTCAACCATATCATTGGCACGTGTTTTGGAGTAATGCGCAGCCTTCTGAAGGTTTTTAAGTGGCTCCCAGTGAAGGCCAGGAAACCATTAGTTCAAGGGCTGATAATAAACAGAATGGACTATGGAAATTCCCTACTGTTTTCAATTAACAATAACCTTCTGGACAGACTACAGATCTTGCAGAATGCTGCGGCTAGGCTGGTCCTGGATCTTCCGCCCAGATCGCCCTCCGCACCATGCCTAAGAACCCTTCACTGGCTACCGGTCAGGAAACGAATTCTTTTTAAAGTTCTCTGTCTAGTTCATAAACAGTTGTACGGAAAAGGTCCGAGATACTGGACCAGGAAATTATGCTGGTATCAACCTCGCAGGGTACTTAGGTCTAGCAATCAGTTTTTGCTTACTCCTCTTAAGATACATACTGCTAGAAAGGGAGGACGATCTTTCTCCTTTCTTGCCCCATCATCCTGGAATAAAATTCCCATCCATCTGCGAAATGTCCCTGACCATAACTCTTTTCGCAAGAGGCTGAAGACATGGCTTTTTGACATCTAAGCCATTTCACTTCCTTTCGGAGCTGTTTGCGAGCGCCATGAGACTTTCGGGTGATGTGTGCGCTGTATAAATGCCCTTGATTTGATTTGATTTGATTTACATGCGAGAGAGATGGTTAGTAGTTGTTTTGGCAGCAAATATAAGGACGATTGGTGGTGCAAGCTGCAGTGGCCTCCTGGTTAGAGCCCTGGCACTTAATATTTTACAAAATAAGCACTGTGTGGCACCAACATCACCCGAAGGTATTGGAGCACTTTACATAAGCACCAGTTACATTTTTTGTGCAGTTTTATATCGCGCCAACACCATCTGAAGGTATTGGAGCGCTTTACATTAGCACCAGTTACCTTTTGTTGTGCAGTTTTACATAGCACCAACACCACCGAAGGTATTGGAGCGCTTTACATTAGCACCAGTTACTTTACACAAGGACACATTCATTTTTGAAGGCACAGTGAGATTAAGTGATTTGCCCAGAATCAAGGATGTTAAGCCGACGCCGAAACTCGAACCTGGTTTCCCAGTTACATAGTTGCCAGCTCTGGCCCTTACGCCACATCCTCTCTCGAAGGGATGCCATATCATCTCCCTAGCCTCAGCCTCAGTTCCTACATCCGATCATATTGTTGGAGGTGTGTTGTCTTTGTTTTGATCCTGTTTGGAGAGTGTTTCCATGTTGTGTGTGATGGCCACAGGTCATCGTGTTATAGGATGCAGCGCTTAGTAGTGTGATGGATGATGTGTGAGAGACAGGTGTGCAAGTTATGGCTTGCAATAAACTGCCAATTTTTAGAAGGTTTTCAGGCTCCTTTATTCCATTTCTTATGTTCATAGACCACTTAGCTGATTACTGCACTGGGTTGTCCATTAGGAAATATTTTGTTTAAAGTTTATGGTCCTGAGCAGGCATAGGTTAAAGGAAGAAATTGTGGATTGTCACTGTGAGAAGTCGTATGCAGCGAGTCGGGACCTGCAGCGGTGAACGAAATTGAAGTGCTCCATTGGCCAGCGGCATACAGCAAATCTCTTCAGTTATTCCATGCCTGGTCAGATGGTTATAGATGGTCTATTGCTGTGGGCTGGTACAGTACTGGGTGATTGACATGACCCTTAGAAGTTCTATCTTATGTTAGTGTGACAGTGTCAAGCAGTAGGAGGCAATTGTTATGCAGCCTGTAAGAGCTTCTGTCATCTGACTGCTGATTGTTATATTAGTGTTAGTGTGGGTTATATTTTGTATTGTATTGTAATTACATTTATATAGCACTTACTACCTCTGAAGAGGCATCGTAGCGCTCTACACCAGGCAGCACGCTGCTCCAGAACCCAGGGTTAGTGACTTTTTCTTAACTATCCAACATTATGTGATCAGTCTCCTCTCTTTAAGACCACTTAGCTGTAAAATTGCTTCTGTATACCGTACTGCTGTCATGTACAGCACTTCTGTTCAAATTGTTCCTGCATCTCAGTATGTACAAATACAAAAAGCAAGCTACTATGGTTGCACTGATGATGCAAATGTTGTATCTGCACCTTTCCTGTATGTTTGAGGGAATCATGATTTAAATACTGTGCCTTTACCTCTTCTGTGTGTTTGATGGAAGTGTGCTGCTGCTGCCACCCACACTGCACCAGTTCTTGTTGTCACCTGTGTAATACCTCTGTTGCGAGTTAATGACACACGAAGTCTTGTACTCCACACAAAATATTCACATCTCCTTGGGACCTTCATTCAATGGCTCTGATACCTCCTGCAGGCGATGTCTGCAATATCGCAGCCACTCTACTATTCCAAGCAGGACTGTCTCACATGGCACAGGCTTGGGCTATAAGGCACACCAATTCATTCTGCTCAACCCTTGAGCTGAGTTGTATCACTTCTTCAGTGGGGCTTCATGTGAAGTTCCTCTGAACACCTGAACACTCCTCTTTAGCTCCCCTCTCACAGGTGCCTTCAGCAGCAACCATGTGCTGCTGGCGGAGCTCACACAGTCTCGCCTACAAAGCCCTCCCCATCATCGGACCCCAATACCTCAAAGACTGAATCTTCTTCCACGCCCCCAAGAGAAACCTCCATCCCGCCGACCTCGCCCTAGCCAACGTCCCTCGTTTCTACAGGACCAGATCAGGTGGAAGATCCTTCTTCTACCTCGCAGCCAAGACCTGGAATTAACTCCTTCTTCACCTCCGACGAAGCGCGACGCTTCATCAATTCAGAAAGGACCTCAAGACCTGGCTCTTCGAATGACCCCAACGGAACTGCTCCAACCCCCCTCCGCCCCCCCAGCGCCTTGAGACCCTCACGGGTGAGTAGTGCGCTCTACAAAACCTTGATTGATTGATTGTTGCTTCCTGCAGGGCCTGTGATGTTATTTTCTAATGAACTTTAAAAGAAGCAAGAAGGAGGTTCAACAACTCTATTGATAGTTCCTTTAATCTCTAGAGTGAGTCTTGTGGTGACTAGGCTCCCTTGGCAGGGGGCACTGAAGATGCGTGCTTAGTATTTAGTGCTGTACATGGTGTTTTCTCTTGGCTGCATTTTGGAGCTACCAAAGGCGCCTTCTATGACCCTTGGGGATCGTGGTGGACTTTTGTGTCAGTTTGGACTCATCCAACATTTAGATGTCACTTTCGCAAAGTAGCCAACTCAGACTATTGCTGTTCTCATCATGGGGTGCTGTCTTAGTGGCTCTTTCTCCAACATTATCAGCTATTGAATCAATGGAGGCCTGGACCTCAGCTAAGATTACTCTTTTCCAGTTTAAGTGTTCTCCAAGACTGCATATAAACATAAATGCTTGTATTATCCACGAGTATGTAAAAGGAGGCTTTCTCAGTATTAATTGGTAAGGGAGGTCCAATGACAATTAAATTACCGCCCACTAAGGTGTAAAGTAGGGCCAAATGTTTGGGAACATGCACTCCTTACTAAAGATTTTGCACAATGTGTAACGCATTCTATGGCAAAATATCTTTTTTTAAACAGGGGAAATCTATCCTATGAAAATTAGAGATAAATGTCCAACTGTAAGTGTAATTTATATATCACGTCCAATATGTACCGAAAGGGCTATGATATCAGGAGTAAGCCTGTGCAGTTACATAAATATATTATGATATGCAGAATTTGCCCTTGTCACGACAGAGTGCACGTGAATACCAAAATAGTAGTAAATTATGCTCAAGGCTAAGCTTAACTTGTGCAATGCTTAGTGTATGGTTGAATCAACCATTGCTATTCAGCTGCGCGCATGCACACACACGCGCACACACACGCATGCACGCACACCCGCCTGCACACGCACGCACGCACACCCTCTCACCCACTGACTCTGTTAAGGCAATATTTGTAAAGCGCGCCATCTGCCAGTGCTTTGGCCTATGGTCTTGCTTCAAAGGCATCTTAATGACAGTGATCAACATCCCCTTTAGCAGGTGCAGTACTTGAACACCTGCCCTTTGCCACAGAACTGTCTACACTTGCTCGATAAGAAGCATTGGCAAAGACACATCACGTCTGGCTTTAATGCGCACAGGCATACAAACAGAGGCAACGCACAAATGCACAAAGGCTACGTGGCACTTCAAGTTTGGGGAATAAAATGTGAACAGTCATAGGAGACAAAAAAGAGGCTGGAGCTCGTTGACAAAACACAAATAGACTTTGCATTGGTGCACGCCTGTGTTCACATGTATTAGAATGTTAAATCCAGACATCTTGGCTTCCCCAATAATTGTTTAATTATTGTTGCAGTTAGCACAACTCTCAATGTTTAGGGCTCTAGTAAGTAATACTGGTAATGAAGACTACAAAGCCACACACCCAGTGAAATATCTAATTTCTCTTTATTGTGGGATTATCTAGGTGGGTGAATTCTAAGGTGAAGAAGCTACTCCTTTCTGAGCGAGCAGCTGGGAATATGTTGTACCGCAGCCATCACCATTTGCATTTGATGGAGCACAAACATGTTCAACTTGGCTTACCATACTCCTGGACAAAGGGGAGGCAGCCTTTGAGTCCAATGCCCTTCAACAGTGAGGGAGACAGGAAATAACAGTAGCGTGTGAAAAAACATATTTAGGGAAGAAATAGACCCTGCTTGCAAGTGGGCCAGAAAAGGGTAAGGTATTTATTGCACCCAGTAAATACAGACACCAGGGGGTTAAGTATTTACCGGGTGGGTAAATAGCCCAATTCCTTGTGGATCTCTAGAATTTACAGATTTGTTTCTAGTAAATCTCGACCGGTTTGACTTGCCAAAATTTATCAAAGAAAATATTCAAAGGGACACTCTTTACTGCAGATCTCAAGATTCCGTTCAGTGTGCTTTGGTGATGTTTGTGATTATTTTCCTAGGGCTACAGAGGGTGTTCTGTACCCGCTCAATACCCATGCTATGCCCTTCCAAGTCTAAAATTAAAGGCTAGTGCAACTGGCTTAAACCATCATTGATGTCACTTAAAATATGTATTAACAGACCTTTTTCTCTTTACTCAAGTGAATGCTTGGTCCCTACTCCAAACAAAGCCATTCCGGGTTTTAAACTCCCCCGCATTAGCTAGAGGACAAAAGTGGGGAATCTACCCTTCATATGTCTCCAGGTTCACAGACACCTGATCATTACTTGGTTTGCCGATACAATTCCACACTTTACTTAACATACATTTGCACAGTTTGTAACAACCTCACATTTAAAAAGAACACATAGCCGAAACACTAAGAAATACAGAATTACCAATGAACAAGGTTCTGATTTATTGATGGAAAAAACCAAGCAATATATTTTCAATTCAGCATTCTTATCACCATAACATCTGCTTTCCTTTCTCCTCGCTTGGGCGTGGATAGGCTCTTTCAAATACACTAGTTCCGCACAATGGAATGCAACATTTTCATTTCAGAGTCAGTTTTCTACATTAAAATGTTGTCTCAGTGGGGTGACTTGGCCGGCAAAATGGACGCTTGGTAATGAAATACCGCGTCTCCTGTTGCGACTCGACTCAAACTGCTATCAATATCTTGCAATACCTCACGCATCAAATGACTAAAGGTGATTCCAAGTGAGGGGAGGTTCCTCTGTTGGAGAAATTGCATCCACCAGGCTGCCGGATCGATAAAAATGCTTGAATGAAGAACTACCCTCACCCTGTCATTACGGTAAACTAAGATGGCGCCTGCCACAGAGGTATGAGACAGTGTAAAGCAGTTACGTAAAATAGAAGGCTTCTGTGTTGAGGGGGGATGCCGCCCTGAAGGGCAGGCACAAAGAAGATGCACTTTTGGGGAGCCCTCCAGCTGAGATTTGGGGTGCGGAGGTGCTGCATAGGGTTGCCAGTTGTGGAGGAGTTGGGCACACCTGGCGCTCCGTGGCCTGCCCTGAAGAAGCATGTGTGGCAGAGCCTCTTGAGCCTGGAAGATAGGCCTGGAGCCAGGACGGGGGCACTGAGGGACCTGACCCTCCTTCTACTTGATTTATTCTCTCAGTTAGGGACAGCAAAGGCATAAAATATCCCTGAGATTTTGCTGCCAACAGGTAGGATGTCAGGCGGAGTTTCCACAGGGCCTGTGGAGCGCAGCGATATGCCTGGTAATGCAGAGTGAGTCCCTGAGAAAGGAATTGCATTGGGGCCCTCTACATCAGGGCTTGAAGTCATCCTAGACCACATAAAGTTCACTGGGTCTCTCCCCCAACAGAGTGATGAAGTTAAAATCGGCTGCAGTAGCCTGTGCAGGGAAAGACTACATATTGGGTGGTGACCTCTCCTCCAGTAAGGGAATATAGGGAGCTTGGCAGTGTGAAAGCTGGAGTCAAGTACTCATGAAAAGACTGCAGAGGTGACTCTGGTGGCAGCTGGTACAACTGAGCTTAGAAATGTGGTGGCCTGACTGCTCCGATGCAGTGAAACAACAACAGAGGGACATAGGCATACTGTGATTGTGTGATGTGTGTAGACCGCAACAGTGACCAAAGATAAAATCTCCTAGCAGGTACAAACCAATAAAATTGCCCAGTACACAACTGTGACGGGCTCAGTGGACACCAGGGATGGGTCGATATACATCTGCACTGGAGGATGCTGAAATCATGGATGAGGCATTTTGAATGGGAAACATCCTTTACCTCGGAGTCACAATAAAGACCTGCCTTTACAACGCAGCCACTACTGTGACTGCGACGTTACCACGCGTTATTTTATCATGCATGTCGTTACAATCACTCACTTTAGGGGGCACATTGTTGGACTGGTATTGTATTTTTAAGTCCAACACCTTCCCTACGGTTGCATAGACTGGCATTGGACTAGTAATTTATACTATTCCAAAGTCCAGCGTCCCCTAAAGCAAGTAATTGAAATGACTTCCGTGGTAAAGTAACGCATGGTAACATCGCAGTCAGGGTAGTGACTGCGCTGTAAAGGCATGCAGGGTAAATACATGCGGGGTTCTGTCATATAACCCTCTAAATACAGGGATCCTGGCTGCCATCAAGGAAACAAGGCTTGCACTGGAAAATAAGACTGATTCAGTTTTCAGTGAAGTGACACTTCTTCTGCAAGACCTGCAAAAAGTAGCAGAAATGACTAAAGTGACGGAGGTGGTAGTGGAGACCATCATGTAAAATCTAACGGAAATGTGTGTCCCCATCTTTAAACTACAGGTCATGGTGGGATGACTGGCAGGGAAGATGGAGGATCCTGAGGGAAGCAAACACAAGGAGATGATGGACGGAGTGCTGAACATTGCAAACACTCACCCCCAGTCACAGATCTGGGTTGAATCCATCATCGTTCTTTAGCTCACTCCGCCACCCCAGTTCAGACACAGCCATATGCAAATCAGTCTTGACCCTGTGCCTCATGGGAACAGTCCAGCCCGAACTGCCAAGCCATGTCTTCACTGGACCGGAAACAAGCATCCTGGGACCGGTTTCTGGCTAACAGCCGTCATCAGCCAGGCTAGCTTGAATCCAGTGGCAAAGTGAGCAAGGGACCCACGTCTGGGCATACCCTGCCAACTTAGGGCGAACAAAGCAAACACAAGGAGATGATGGACGGAGTGCTGAACATTGCAAACACTCACCCCCAGTCACAGATCTGGGTTGAATCCATCATCGTTCTTTAGCTCACTCCGCCACCCCAGTTCAGGGAAGAACCTGGAGAAATAATTTGTACTTACTCGGTTTCCTGGAATGAGTAAACAATCAATCAGGGGTTTGTTAAAGCGCGACTACTCACCCGTAAGGGTCTCAAGGCGCGAGGGGGGAGGGGGGGGTGCAGGTTCCATCCATCAAGGAGGGGGTCTGTCGAAGAGCCAGGTTTTGAGGTTTCTTGTGAAGATGGGGAGCGATGTTGTCTGTCTGAGGTGGAGCGGAAGGGCGTTCCATGCTTTGGCAGCAAGGAAGGAGAAGGAGCAGCCTCCCGATCTGGTCTTTCTGGTGCGGGGGACCACGGCGTAGGAGAGCTGGGCTGATCGTAGGGTCCTTTGGGGTGCGTGGAATCTGAGTCGGCTGTTCAGGTATGCTGGTCCGGTGCCGTGGAGGGCCTTGTGTGCGTGGGTGAGCATCTTGAAGGTGATTCTTGCCTCGACAGGGAGCCAGTGGAGTGTGCGCAGGTGCTGGGAGATGTGGCAGTGTTTTGGCAGGTTGAGGACCAGTCTTGCGGCGGCGTTCTGGATGTTCTGTAGCTTGCGGGTGAGGTTTTTGTTTATTCCGGCGTAGAGTGCGTTGCCGTAGTCGAGTCTGCTGGTGACCAGGGCGTGAGTGACGGTCTTTCGGTGTTCGAGGGGATCCATTTGAAGGTCTTACGAAGGAGGCGGGGGGTGTGGAAGCAGGAAGACGAGACCGAGTTGATCTGGCGGTCCATTTTGAGCTCGGAGTCCAGGATGATTCCCAGGTTGCGTGCGTGGTCCGTGGGGGTTGGTGGGTTTCCGAGGGCGGGGGCCACCAGGTGTCGCTCCAGGCATCGGGGTTTGGGCCCATGATGAGTACTTCTGTTTTGTTGGTGTTTAGTTGTAGGCAGCTGTTTTTCATCCATTTGGCGACGGCTTCCATGCCTTCTCGAAAGTTGCGTCTGGCGGTGTTGGGCTCGTTGGATAGGGAGAGGATGAGCTGGGTGTCGTCTGCGTATGACACGATGTTGAGTCCGTAGGTTCTGACGATGGGGGCGAGTGGAGCCATGTAGACGTTGAAGAGCGTCGGGCTGAGGGAGGAGCCCTGGGGGACTCCGCAGGTGGTAGGTGTGGGGTCCGAGAGGAAAGGGGGAGTCTGACCTGCTGCGTCCTGCCGGAGAGGAAGGAGCGGATCCAGTCGAGGGCCTTGTCCTGGATTCCTGCGTCGTAGAGTCTGCGTATTAGGGTGCGGTGGGAGACTGTGTCGAACGCCGCTGATAGGTCGAGGAGGATGAGGGCTACTGTTTCTCCTTTGTCCAGTAGGGTGCGGATGTCGTCTGTTGCGGCGAGGAGGGCGGTTTCCGTACTGTGGTTTTTTCTGAAGCCGGATTGGGAGGAGTCGAGGATGTTGTGTTCTTCAATGAATGTGGCGAGTTGGCTGTTGATGGCTGTCTCAATGACTTTCGCTGGGAACGGGAGCAGGGAGATGGGTCTGTAGTTTTTGAGGTCGGTGGGGTCTGCTGAGGGTTTCTTTAGGAGGGGGTTGACCTAGGCGTGTTTCCAGTCGTCGGGGAACGAGGCGGTCGCCAGGGAGCGGTTGATGGTGTGGCGGAGCATGGGTGCGATGGTGTCGGCGGCTCTGTTGAAGATGTGGTGGGGGCAGGGGTCCGTGGGGGCCCCTGAGTGGATTGACTTCATTGTCTTCAGTGTGTCTTCCGTGGTGAGGGCTGTCCAGTCGTCAATCGCTGGTTTCCGGGTGTCGGGGTGGTTGGTAAACAGTGGATCCACTGAGCTATTCTTCAAATTATTAGAGTAGTTCATGAAACTCAAATGCCCATCAAACCTCTTCTCTTTTGTAAGTACCCACTGATCACCCGTGCCTCTCTTGAGGCACCCCCATGGACAATTTTAGCCTGAAATGTAAACTCTAGAGTCAGAGATGCAATCCTCCAGTGGGCCAGGGACACCAAAACGACACTCAGCAAAGGTCATCCAATTCAGATTTTCCCTAATTACAAGCAGGAAGGAAGCTTTGAGAGCACAAGCTTAAATGCATGCTCCTGTTACTGGTGAAATTAAAGGCCATTAAAGATGGATGATCATAGTTTTTTGGCTCACTGGAAATGGCTTGGGACTGGATTGAGGGCTGGCAAAGTCAAGGTAGAACAAGAATTGGCAAACGCCCGAAGGCTGTTGTTGATGCTGAATGCACTGTGTGTCCTGCCGCACCGGAGAAATGGGGAACTGCAGAAAGAAACTGAATTTTGTTGAAGTCAGGTGGAACACTTCATGCTGAGGCCTAAACTTGGTAGGATTCTGAACCCTGGGCTCAATACTAAAGCACATATGTAAGTGCACTGATGAACCTAGCTGCAGAATGTACTATGTGACATGAGTGCTAGCACTCTGTACATGCTTCTGGATACGTGGTAAGTGAGTTGATAAGCCTTCATACGATGATCAGGGAGGGACTGAGGGAGGCACGGAATGTGCTGCAGCACGGTCTGAGGAACCAGCTGGACAAGCACCATGGAGCAAGCACTGCCTTGATGTTTGTACTACGCTCAGGGTTTCCCAGTAACACCGGGACTGGTGCTGCCGATGGAACTATGACGATGCCCCCCGGGCGGAAACCATGAATGTTGTACTTACCGCGGAGACCGAGCAACATGGCCGATGCCCGGTGGAGCTGTTTTGGCAGCTATAGAGGAGTTTGGCTCTGGTTCACCCCCTCAGCCGTCACCTACCCAGCCGGACATTGGACATAGTTTTTCCTCGTCTCCCCGTTGTGTTTCCTTTCCCTCCCCCGCCTCCTCCCTCCGTGATCCTGTGGCTACCTCCCATTTCCAGCCCTGCGTGGAGCCGTGGAGTCAGCTACCTTTTTGGTTTTTGATTGATTTTTGTGGTAAATAGACATAATATCGAAAAAAATATATAGAATGGACAGAATATCGAATTCAAAATATAGAATGGACATAATATCGAATGGACATAATATAGTGGTTAATAATATCGAAATAAAGGTAAGTAATATCGATTTTCAAAATATAGAAGTACATAATATAGGCATTAAAAAATATCGAATTTTTAATAATATCGAATTTTTGTAAGTGTTTAGTATGTTAGTATATGAGTTAAAAATGTATATTATTTTTGTAATGTATGTTTAATATTTTTTAAAGTTACGAAATGTATGTAAAATTATTTTTGCGTAATTTAATTCTGTAGCGGGTTGTGGGTTTATAGGGGAATAGGGTGGGAAGTAATTTAATTATAGTAAATTAAATATTAATTTTTAGGAATTATTAATTATTTTTAATTTAATTTTGTGTTTTAGTTCTGTAGCGGGTTGTGGGTTTATAGGGGAATAGGGTGGGAAGTAATTTAATTGTAATTAAGAAAATATTTATTTTTATTTATTGGTATTGATAATTAATGTATTGTTAATTAATTATTAATTGGTAATTAATGTTTATTAATTGGTAATTAATTTTTATTAATTGATTAATTGATAATTATGTTAATTGTATTAATTTATTATTCGGAGCGGGTTGTGGGTTTATAGGGGAATAGGGTGGGAAGTAATTTAATTGTAATTAAGAAAATATTTATTTTTATTTATTGGTATTAATAATTAATTTATTGTTAATTAATTTTTATTAATTGGTAATTAATTTTTATTAATTGATTAATTGATAATTATGTTAATTGTATTAATTTATTATTCGGAGCGGGTTGTGGGTTTATAGGGGAATAGGGTGGGAAGTAATATAATTGTAATTAAGAAAATATTTATTTTTATTTATTGGTATTGATAATTAATTTATTGTTAATTCATTATTAATTGATAATTAATTTGTATTAATTGGTAATTAATTTTTATTAATTGATAATTATGTTAATTGTATTAATTTATTATTCGGAGCGGGTTGTGGGTTTATAGGGGAATAGGGTGGGAAGTAATTTAATTGTAATTAAGTAATTATTGAAATTCTTTTTGTGTATTGATTAATTTATTGTTAATTAATTATTAATTGGTAAATTTTTTATTACTTATTACATTTTTGGTATTGAAAATTAATTGGTTGTTGATTAATTATTAATAAGTAATTAATTTTTAATAAATAATATTTATTGGTATTTATAATTAAGTAATTATTAAATATTTTGTAATTGGTAATTAATTTTAATTAATTTTTTATTGGTATTGATAATTAATGTATTTTTATTTAAATATTAAATCATTACTTTCCCTAATGTTGCACTCACTGGAGTGGGAATAGTAATTTTTACCCCTACGCTATCCAACGCTTTCCCTACTGTTGCAGTCACTGGAGTGGGAATAGTAATTTTTACCCCTACGCTATCCAACGCTTTCCTTACTGTTGCACTCTCTGGAGTGGGAATAGTCATTTTTACCCCTACGCTATCCAACGCTTTCCCTACTGTTGCACTCACTGGAGTCGGAATAGTAATTTTTACCCCTACGCTATCCAACACTTTCCCTACTGTTGCACTCTCTGGAGTGGGAATAGTAATTTTTACCCCTACGCTATCCAATGCTTTCCCTAATGTTGCACTTACTGGAGTGGGAATAGTAATTTTTACCCTCCCGCTATCCAACGCTTTCCCTACTGTTGCACTCACTGGAGTGGGAATAGTAATTTTTACCCTCCCGCTATCCAACGCTTTCCCTACTGTTGCACTCTCTGGAGTGGGAATAGTAATTTTTACCCTCCCGCTATCCAACGCTTTCCCTACTGTTGCACTCTCTGGAGTGGGAAAAGTAATTTTTACCCCTACGCTATCCAACGCTTTCCCTACTGTTGCACTCACTGGAGTGGGAATAGTAATTTTTACCCCTCCGCTATCCAACGCTTTCCTTACTGTTGCACTCTCTGGAGTGGGAATAGTAATTTTTACCCCTCCGCTATCCAACGCTTTCCTTACTGTTGCACTCTCTGGAGTGGAAATAGTAATTTTTACCCTCCCGCTATCCTACGCTAAAAATATTGAATATTTTTTATTAATATTAAGTTAATATATATGTATTAAAAAATAAAAATGTATGTTTATTTTTTTATAACTTACAATAATTATTTATTAATTTTAAGGTTATTTAAGTATTTTTAAGTATGTTTCAGTTAATTATATTTATTATTTTATTAAGTTTACATTACTTTTAATACATTTAAAAAATTCGATATTTTAACAAACTATGGGGCCCATTACGATGGCGGGCGGAAGCACAACCGCCGTGCTGGCGGATGCAAAAACCACCAGTTACCGCCGGCACGCAGCAGTCCACACGCCCGCACAATTACGATGCGAAAAGTAGGCCAAACACCGCCGGCAAGCCAGCAACACCGTCCGCCATCAAAGTGCGCCCGTACACGTAGCGGCGCAGCCCAACTGACACACACCGTCCGACGAAACACGTCCCGCCCGGCGCATAAATTACGATGCCGCAAACAAACGGCTCCCACGGCTAAGAGACACCGCACGTGAAAGAGAGGCGGTAACACGGACGCAGAGCACGGACAACGAAGAAGCGGCACCCCGGGCATGAATCCAGCACTGCAGGCCCTTCCCATGCTTCTGCTGATGCACCACCAAGGACGCAACGTACCGCGGAGACGCAGGTAGGCACACACACAACAAGTGCACGCAAACAGCGCACACAGTGCAAGGGCGGAAAAAGCGGACAACCCCCACCAGCGCGTGTACACTACACATCCACCATTGCATCCACATATGACACACAGGCCAAATCCTAACATCGCGGAACACATGTGTACACACCACCTGGGACTAGGAACCAACCACCCCGTCACGGCCACAAAGCGCCGATGACGCCGCCACACATGCGCACAACGCAGAGGCCAACCGCAGCGCCATGCATGCGTCGCACACAGACACAGGGACACAACCAAGCAGCACACACATCAGCCCCACCCCGAACGCACATGACACGTGACAGGCCTGCCACAGACATGTCCCCAACGCCCAATTCACGGACAACACCCAACGCCACACAACCGACGCACACATGTCAGTGAAGTCACGCAACAGCAGGACACACCCCAGTGTAACAAACATGGCGAAGCACACAGCGGCGGCAACACCAACTAGGAGAAGCAGGGCCCCTTCGGGAAGAGGAACGCCAGTACCACACTGAAAAACCCATACCACCCTGCACATATGAACAAGACACATGAAACGGAACACCAAAGAGCCCGGGGACCGACAACAGGTGGCCCAAGAATAACATCCACACACAAGGCCCAACGCAGAGCGGAAAGGCAGGCTGCCGCCCACACAAGGGAGAGCAGACAGCACTGAATGACCTTCCATTCCAACTCCGAAACCACAGCCCTACGACAGAAGCCGGTGAATACAGCCATTGTCCAAGAATAGACCAACACAGGCATGCCGAGGAGACCGACCACAGGGCAGATAGCGCATATCACAGAAGCACACAACGGACGGGGAAGAAAGAAGAAAACACTCCCCCATGTCGGCCACATGCAAGTTAATTGGAAGGAGTCACACAGCACTGACCTTGAACAAGCCAACAGAACACAAGTCCTGTCTCCCTACGACTACACAGAGCTCACAGCAACCCCGGAGCGTGCACATTGCAGACTGCACA